>PVJA010023791.1:0-32601 GCA_004027025.1 Myocastor coypus | reverse complement strand
GCCCAGGCTGGTCTCGAACTCGCACCAATCCTCCTGCCTCAGCCTCCCAAGTGCTGGGATTACAGGCGTGAGCCACCACGCCCGGCCAACATTTTGTTCTTTTTTTTGTCTTTTTTTTTTTTTGAGACAGGGTCTCAGTATGCAGTTGAGGCTAGCCTTGAGCTCACTTTTGTAGCTCAGGCTGGTCTCGAACTTGCACCAATCCTCCTGCCTCAGCCTCCCGGGTGCTGGGATTACAGGCATGAGCCACCACGCCCGGCTCATTTTGTTCTTTTTTGAGACAGGGTCTTGTTATGCAGTTCAGGCTGGCCTTGAGCTGACTTTTGTGGCCCAGGCTGGCCTTGAACTAACATCAGTCCTCCTGTGTCAGCCTCCCAAGTGCTGGGATTACAGGTGTGTACCACCATGCCCAGCCCATTTTGTTCTTTTTTAGATAGGATCTTGTTCAGGCTAGCTTTGAGCTCACTTCATATCCCAAGCTGGGCTTGAACTCATAATGATCCTCTTGCCCCAGCTTTCCTAGTGCTGGGATTCTAGGTGTGCGTCACCATTCTCAGCTGAACATTTTGTTCTTATTTCACAGTATCTAAAAAAAATTATATATACATATATATGTATATATGTATATATAATTTATTTATTTAAATTATATTTTGTTAAGCAGTATTTTTTTATGTATTTGGGACAGGGTTTACAGGGTCTCACTACATAGATCAGACTTGGAGTGATCCTTCCTGTTTTTCAGCCTCCCAAGCACTAGGATTACAGGTGTGCGTCATCCACACCCAGTAAAATATATTTTGGTCTTTATTTACACTTTCAGTTTCTCACACCAGAGAAACAATGTACTGTTTACATATGTGTCCAGTTTATTTTACTTAAGAATATGGTCTACTATGAAGACAACAATATGCATTGTATTAATTATTGTAACCATTCTACTAACATTTTGAAACTGTTTCATTGCTATTTCATCTTTTTTTTCTCATTAAAATGAATAAAAAAAGAAAAAAGAAAAAAGAAACAATTGGGAAAAATGAGGTGAAAAAAACTTTAGATAGTGAACTGAAAGGAAATAGAATAATGGCAATTTAAAAAATGCAATTTAATACAGATTTATCCAATAAAATGATTGCACATCTCTGAAAGAGAATAGAAAAAAACAATATGGTATAAAGGTACATCCATTTATCTAGGAATGTCTCAAGCTTGTTTTCATTATGGCAGAGTAGTATTCCATTCCTCAGCTGATGGACATTTGGGCAGTTTCTACCCTCTTTTTTCCCTTTTGTTTGGCACAGGTTCACTCTACAGAGCTAGTTTTTGTTATACCCATTTACCCCACATTTTTCAAATAAACCTTCTAGCACTGTTAAAAAAGAGCCATATTTAATTATAAACTATATCTAAATTATACTGTAATTATTTTGCATGTTATTACAACATCAGATTGAATTTATAATTAAATATATCAATTCTTATCATGATGGCATTTAACTTTTTTTTTTTTTTTTTGGCTTTTTTGAGACAGAGTTTTGCTGTACATTTTAAGCTGGCTTTGAGCTTACTTTGTAGCCCAGGCTTGGTCCTCTTACTTTAGCCTCCCTAGTGCTGTGATTACAGACCTGTGCCGCCATGCCCAGCGTAATAATAGTAGCTGTGATAACAGTAATAACAATAAACTTTTCTACACTGAGTTCTGTCTTTATGATGTTCCCAACTGTTGCCCTGGTTCTGTAGGAGGCAATATATGCTAATTTTAAATTCAGTTTAATAAACATATACTGAGCTAGGTACTGGCCACTCTGTATGGAACTTGACTCAGTCCCTTTCTCTTGTGAGTTCCCAGTTGGATGGGGGAAGTGGATGCTTAGCTAAAGAAGCTGAGCACAGTGAGAGCCTAGTCATATGTAACGCAGACGTTAGTATGATGGGACAAGATCCTTTGGGGGAGAGCTCTGCTGATGCCAACCGACATAGCAGACTGTATCCACTTTCTGTAGCTGTGTAACATGCCCTCCATGCAAGGCAGCCTGGCTATCCTGACTCTTCTTGGCAAGTTGGTGGATGCCATCCCTGTCCTGGCTGATGAACTTGTGAAGGAGCATGGTGAGTAACTGATGTGGGAAACCTGTTTTGGTTACACGCTCTTTGGGAGGCCTGTTAACTTTCCTAACCTTCCTTAACCTTCAGATTTCCTGTATTGTTCAATTTGAAAAGGGGCCAGGGAAATAGCTCAGTAGAATAAGCGCTTGCCTGGCAAGTGCAAGGGCCTGAGTTCAATCCTTGGTCCCAGGAAAAAAAAAAAAAAAGCCAGATTTTTTTGGTTGTGACCTTGGGCTGTTTCTGTTCATTCTTTTAACACAAAGTACCTACTATGACCTTCCTTTTGTATGGAAGGAAGAATTAATTCTGAAGCATAAAAGTACTTTCTTTTATCAGTGAAATGCAAGTAAATGTTTTTTGTTTTATCCAAGGTTAAATCATTTAACTTCTCATGGCTTTGGTTTTCTTGGTAAATAAAGCCTTTAGAAAGTACTTATTATGGGGGATTGTAGGGAATTACCACTATGACTTCCTGGGGATAACAGTTTGATGTCTGATGTGGCATTTGTTTCTCTGCTCCTTGGTTATTTCCTGGACAGGCAACTTGATAGAGCATCTGATGAGAGGCTTGATGTACCCCAATGAAGGGGTACAGGCTTCTGTCTGTTACCTCTATGGGAAGCTCTATGCCTCACCAGTGGCAGCTGAGTTGCTTTCAGGCCATTTCCGGGAGAAGCTATGCCCTCTCTTCCTTTCTACCCTGGACAGTGCCCAGACAAAGGAGCTACAGATCAACTGCTTGGGTGAGACACGGGGTTGGAAGCAAAAGAGCAAACTTTCAAGGTCTTCAGATACTGACTGATCTATTAGTGAGGCCTTTCTTTTTTTTCCTGCGGGACCGGGGTCACACTCATGACCTTGCACTTGCCAGTCAGGCACTTGTGCCACGGAGCTATCTCCCTGGCCCTTAGTGGGGCCTTTCTGCAAAGGATAGAAGCCCCAGTTTGGAGGTAAGATGTTCAGACTGTGCAAGATGCCTAGAGTCAGAGTGGTATTCTAAAAATGTTTCCTTGGGGAGGAAAGAAAGAGGAGAAAAGTGAGACAGTGATTTTTCTGCCTTGGGTCTTTACTGCTTGCTCTGGTGTATCCTATACCTGTTGCCAGGTTAATACTTATTTTTTATATTTTAGAAAAAACAGGTGGCACTGTGATTTGTGTCTGAATGTGAACCTGTTTCAGGACAAGAGCTTAGAGGAAAGCATAGTAATGAATGACAACAGCTTTTACTAATTTGAGTCATTAGCTATGTTATGAACAGTCCAGGCCTGTATAACATGGGCAGCATTTATTCTAGGTGGAGGTGGAGGTGACCCTAGGATCCAGTGTTATAACAATGATGAGGCCCAATTTCTGTCCTGGTGGAGTGCATAGGCCAGCATGAAAGACAGGCATAGACAGTCCAGTGTGGTGAGTGCTGTCACAGAAGCATAGTGAGTATGAAGCATCCTATGTGGTATTTTGAAGTAGGGCAATACTGGAGCTAAAGGTGACAATAAGGACCTAAACTGAGGATCCAGCCAGTCCTAGAACTGGCCTGGGCAAAGCAGCTAGAAATCTTTGTCAGTAATACTGGGAATTCCTTTTTTTTTTTTTTTAATTCCTTTTTTAAAATGCTATGTCCTCTCTGGAGGGTGTCCTTCCTGTTTTTTGCATGCAGCCAGCTATGCAGTCATATCCTTTGATCAAGTGCTGTCTTATATTCTGTTATATATTACTGTATTCAGTTAGCCTTAACATCCAAAATTCAAAGCTCTGTGTGATCTAATCCTTATCAGCCCCTTCAACCTCATTTCTCACCTCTCTTTTTGTCACACTCTGTATCTAAAATTCAACCTTTCTACACCAAATACTTTCTCTAAGAACACATCAGATTCTTCTGCCTTTGTACATACTCTTCTCTTCCCAGAAGTTGGCTTTCTTTCCCACTTTTCATCATTCAAGATTTGTTCACAGGGCCAGTGAGTTGGCTCAGTGGTCTAAAACACCTACTTAGGCAAGCTTAGGCAACCACAGGGACCACAATTTGAACCCCAGCACCACATGCTGCAGCAGCCCCACCCCCAGGGCAGGCTGAGCTGTCCATTAAGATAGAAAGAAAGAAAGAAAGAGAGAGAGAGAGATTTGTTCACAGATCTTTTCCTTTCAGAATTATTTCCTGAGGCCTGAGACTTCAACTTGGACTAGATGTTCCCCTGTTTTCATATTGTCTGTCTGTCTGTCTGTCTGTCTGTCTGTCTGTCTCCTTCCAGTACCTGGGATTGAACTGAACACCTCTTGCCTGCTAGGGAAGCTCTCTAGCATTGAGATACATTTTTAGCCTTCTTTTTCATAGTACTTCGTATGAGTGTTTAATATTCTGACACCTGTTGGTTAATTATATAGAGTGCGGTGCTGGGTGTGGTGGCATATGCCTATAATCTCAGCCCTTGGGAGGCTGACTCAGGAGAATTATCATGAGTTTGAGGCCAGTCTGGGCTATATAGTGAGTTTAAGGCCAGTTGGAACTACTTAGTGAGACTCTGTCTTGAAACAGACAGATAGACGAACAAATGCTTTGGTGGCTTCTTTCAATTTCCAGAATCCCTGACATTTCTCTTACGTTCTTTCATAGCATAATTGCCTCTCAAACATCATCTCTGGACCTCTCTACTTTTTTTCAACTACTCTGGGTTTCTTGTGTCTAGAGTGCTGTTCCTTCCACCTGGATGTTTTCTCTTACCTACTTTCATGGTCAGCTTAAATTTGCTGGTGAAACATTTTACTGATCCCATACTTGGGTAGATTCTCCAATATGCACTCATGCATCTGGCTAGTCTTGGTGTATCTGATTCACCAAATTGTAAGTGATCATTTGTGCCCCATCCCACTTTTTTGTCTTTTGGAGATAGGGTGTTGCTATGCAGTTTAGGCTGGTCTTGAACTCACAATGATCTCCCTGCCTTGGCCTATTGACTACTGGGATTACAGGTGTGTACCACCATGCCCAGCTTCTTTACTCCTTTTTTAGATGATGTCTTGCTGTGTTTCCAAAACTGGCCTAGAAATTCCTGGGCTCAAGTGATCTTCCACTAGCTTCCTAAGTAGCTGGGAATATAGACATGTGCCACTGAACTAGCTTTGCTTGACTTATTTGTTTGTCTTTTTCCCCCTGTAGGAGTCCATGGTTCAGTCAAAAATATTATGCATAAAGAGCTATGGCAGTTGACAAATGTGAAACTGAAATTATCCTTGTCATGAAATTTAGAGTTAGTGGGATAATAGAGGGTTGCTTACTATTGAATTCTCTAGATGTGAGGTCGAACCATTTAGAGCTTTCAGTGATACAGATAGCCCACTGAGGCACACAGGCTGGAGGCGAGGCTCACCACCACTGCTCTAAACCCTTAGGCCTAGGACTTGAAGATTTGTATTAGATCCTTGAGAAAAGGGACCTGGTTTGCCAAAAACAAAATGTTGCTTAAGGATTGCAACTCTTTTTTTTTTTTTTTTTTTTTTTTTTTTTTTTTTTTTTTTTTTTTTTTTTTTTTTTTTTTTTTTTTTTTTTTTTTTTTTTTTTTTTTTTTTTTTTTTTTGCGATATCAGGGATTGAACTCAGGACCTTGTGCTTGCCAGGCAGGCACTTATACCATGGAGCTATCTCCCTAGCCCTTACAACCATATTTTTATCTACAGAGGCCCAAAGAAGGTTCACAGGAGGTGGATGAGAGGCTATCTTGGGAGGACTCTTTTGCCTGTCCTCCTTTTACCTCACTCCTAACCCCTTGGCTTCATAGGCTTGCTGAGGCATCTGTTGAAGTATGGTCTCTTCGTGTCTGTGATCATGAACAAGTTTGTGCAGGCAGGAAATGTTGAGAGTGTTGAGGGGTCATCAGGAGACATCTCACTGCCTTTGGTGCTCAAAAAGGTAATTGTCTTATGATTATTTTTTTTTCTTCTAGCACAGGGGCTTCAACTCAAGGCCTTTGTACTGTGCTGCATCTCATATCATGTGATTCTTGATCTCTGGGTTCAATAATAAGAGAATCAAAGTGTTTCCTGAGTCTTGTTTTCATTTACTACTCTTTCTATCAGGTTTGCAAAAGTGTATTTTTCTCTTTTTTTTTTTTTTGTACTGGGAATTAAACTCAGGACTTCATGCCTGCCAGGCAGGTGCTGTGCCACTGAGGGGTACCTCCAGCCCTAATAGTGTTTTCTTACTGGCCAAAATGATATATTGTTAGGCCTTTGCTGCTCTATATTCGCAGCATTGGGATGGCTCACACAGAAGGATCACTGTGAGTTTGAAGCCAGCCTGGGCTTCATAATGAGCTCAAGGCTAGCCTGAACAGAGTGAGCCTTTTTTCTCAAAAGGACAAAAAAATAAAAACAAAAAGAGCAAAGGCATGTGGATGAAGTCCAGAGAAAGCTAGGCACAAGTTTCCAGAGTCCTCTTCATTTGAGTCACATAGGTTGCATGTAATTCCTCCAGCAATGTGTTGTATCAACACATGTAAAGTGTGGCCCATGAGGAAAGCTCTTTAAAGTCTTAGTACCCAGGGTTCTTATTGGGGCCTACAAGCACCCTCAGTGTAACATCAAATTCTAGACTCCCAGAAGGAAAAGGAAAGCAGTTGTAGTAGTCTACTTTTTTTGGTCTTTTTGAGATGGGGCCTTTCCGTGCAGTTCAAGCTGACCTTGAACTCACTTTACTTTGTAGGCTGGTCTTGAACTTGCATTCATCTTTCAGCCTCAGCCTGAGTGCTGGCATTACAAGTGTGCACTACTTTGTACAAATACTTGAGTCATGCCCCTCTCACAGTTCTGGGCATGGTGGGGACTCTCCTGATATGTCCCAAACCCAGCTGGGACCTACCTTGCATAGTCCTTTCTGTGGAGAAAAGCCTCAGGTTTGTTATGTTAACTTCTTTTTTACAAATTCAGTAGAGTGAAAATTATAATGGAACCTTTCATGTAATGTCACAGGATTGTTGAAAATAACAAATACAGATGAGTGCTTGGAAGTACTTTTGTGACATGAAGGCCTAACCACTGCTAAGGTGCAGTGTGGTGTTTTCAAGTAGGGTCGGTGGGTTTTACATTGTTTTCATTCTATGTCTCACAGATACTCCTTTCCATGATCCATACCTGCTGCCTTGTGCTGTCCCTGCCTGGTGCTGAGCAGTGCAGGAGAGATTAGAGATGCATTAGACTCAGGCCAGGTCCTTTGCTCCTGCCTGCCTGTGATGTGACTAGGGCACTTTCTGCTGCTGTCTTTTTCAGTTTCTTCTCTCTAGAGATGAGTGCTTGCAAGTGGCTAGTACCCACTGTATAACGTCAGTGCTGGTCCACTCCCCGGTGAAGCATGCCTCGGCTTTCATCCATGCTGACATCCCAGGTATGGGGGCCCTCTGACCTTTTCAGAGGACTACAGAGCTCTGACAGGATTCAAGAGGGGTCAGAGCAGTAGCAGTATCCCTATCTGGGAACCTTTGATAAGTCACACTAAAGGGGCCTGGGGAGATAGCTTGGCAGCTGGAGAGTGCTGGCACGTGCAAGGGCCTGGGTTTCATCTCCAGTACCTTATGTGGTGCCACAGTGTCAGTCACTGAAACTGAGCATGGTGGTGCATGCCTGTAATCCCAGTGCTGGGGAGGCTGAGACAAACAGATCACTGTGAGTTTGAGCTATGGGTTGGGCCCCTGTATCAAGTACATAAATAAAAAATTTAAAAGGAGTCACACTGAAAAGGTGGAGTTGAGGGGTAGCCAATAGATGAGGGAAGTGTTGTAATCCTCAGGCTACCAATTTCTTGTGTGTCTTTGAACAATTGTTTTTACTGGTCTTTGTCATTTTTTTTTAATCTTCCAGGAGTAAAATCTGAGTGTGGGGTGGGGGAGAAGGTCTACAGACTAGGAAGGCAAAAGAAACTTCCCCCAAGGCCTGTTAGGAACCGGGAAATATACCTCGAGTTACTTGCACAAACTCCCAGTGATGTCAATGATCCTCCTGCCTCAGCCTCCTGAGTGCTGGGCTTACAGATGTGCACCGCCATACCTGGCTCTTTTTTTTCTTCTTTTGTGGTGCTGAGATCAAATCCATTTCCTATGCTTGCTTCCAGAGTACATATACTAAAAACCCAGGACCTTGCGTATGTTAAACACTCTATCCCACTGATCTGTATCCCTAGCCCATCCTTGTTATTTTACAGATAAGAGAAATGAATTTTTGAGAGAATACACAAAATTATTGTGTACATGGAGGGAATTAATTATCTACAGGCCTAATATAATTATATACTGACTTTTCTATGGGAGGTGTGGGCGTATGGTGCTTTGAGAGGAAAAAAACTGATTGAAATCCATAAGGCTTGGTATTGGCAGAGCTGAAATGTAAAATCAGGGCTCTCCTGATTTGGAACTCTTAAGTTCCAAACCAACTCCTGTAGTAAACTGCCTCTCTGGGTGTGTTTCTTCATCTGCTAAAAAGACTTTAGAGCATACAGGGCCCGGCAGGATGGCTCAGTGGTCTAAAGTGCCTGCTTAGGAAAGCTTGGGCAGCTGCTGAGACCGCGGTTTGATCCCTGGCACCACATGCTGTGCCAGCCCTGCCCTCAGGGCAGGCTGAGGCAGCCATAAAAATAAACAAACAAAAGTTCTGAAACAAGGAAAAAAAATTAAAAAAAAAAAAAAGAAAAAGAATTTAGAGCATACAGGAGATTTCCCAGGTTTATCTGTGAATCAGTGACCATGTTGGATTGAGAGGCTATGTGAGTAGAAGTATCAGGAGTAAGATGCTAAAGCCCTTATGTCAAATAAAAGATCATGGCCTCAGAACTGTTGTTGTTCTTTCCTCCTTTTGTCCACCAGAGTTCATCTTTGAGCATCTTTCCTCTTCCAGTGAAGTGCTTGTCTGGTCTAGCTACAACTGTTTGATACTCCTGGTGGAAGAGCCACTCTTCTTTTCCAAGTGCCACACCGTGTATGGTTGGTAGTGCGGCTCCAGTGTGCGCTCTAGGTCAGGTGGAGAAGTTAGAAATTGGGTGGCAGCAACAGTGATGGGGCTGGCCTCCACTTTGGAGGGGAGTGCTGGGTCTGGACATTCCCATTAGTTAAGACTTATTACCAGGCTCTTGTGTCTTTTTATGGTAGCCCACCCTACACTGGAGGATATACTATTTTTTATTTGTTTCTCCATTTTTCCTACTTTTACTTGCCCCAAACTTACTGTAGAGCCTGTTTGTTCATACTCTTAAAAAGTATGAAATTTTGCCATCATTAAAAAACAAAATAGGGTGGGGGGTGAGATAGCTCAGCTGTCTGAAATGCCTGCTTAGGCAAGCTTAGGCAAGTGCAGGGACTGGTTCAATCCCTGGCACCACATGCTTCGCCAGCCCCACCCCCCAGGGCAGGCTGAGCTGGCCAGAACATAAATAAATAAATTTTTAAAATAAAAATAAATAAAAATAAATAAGGCACTGGGGAGATAGCTCAGTAGAATAAGTGCTTGCCTGGCAAATGCATGGGCCTGAGTTCAATCCCCATTCCACCCCCCCAAAAAAAGACTCATTACCAAATTTCATATGCAAACATTCATATCAAGATGGCACTGCTGTCACTAGTTAGCAAGAATATATGTATTTAGACTGTTCAGGAAGAAAAGGACATTACTTTAGTTAATTTACTTTTTTATGTATTTAGTACAGGATCTACAGGATCTTACTACACAGACTAGACTCATAGTGATCCTCTTGTTTTCAGCCTGGGATTGCAAGTGTGCCACCACACCCAGTCTCAGTTCATCTCTGTTTGTCCTGGGGTTGGGCTGACATGGCGCACTGGGGATTGAACCCGGGTCCCTGCATCTGCCTAAACAGGTGCTTTAATACACTGTGTTATCTGGCCAGAACTTTTTTTATTATTATTTTTACTGTATTTGGTTGTTGCAGGGTCTCACTATGTGGTTCAGACTCACGATGATCCTCCTGCTTTCAGCCACCCCAGGCTCAGACTCTGGCTGCTTAATCTGCCCTGGGAGCAGGGTTTGTGAGGCAGGTGCTGGGGATGGAACAGCTGTTCCTGCCTTGCCTAAGCCTGCCTAAGCAGGTGCTTTAGTCTGCTGAGCTGTCTCCCCACCCAAAAAGAACATTCTTAATAGCTGCTTAATGATTTCCTGTTGCACAGAAAGGACAACTCTAACCATTGCTTTATGGCCTTGGTTTTAGTCTTAGCAGCTCCAGATAGTTATATATATAGTTAATCCTCCTCCCCCCCTTTTTTTTTGTCTTTCAGAGACAGGGTCTCGCTATGCAGTTCAGGCTGGTCTTGAGCTCACTTTTGTAGCCCAGTCTGGTCTCAAACTTGTACCAATCCTCCTGCCTCAGCTCCCAAGTGGTGGGATTACAGGCATGCACCACCACGCCCAGGTTTTTTTTTTTTTTAAATCTGTTTATTTATTATTTTAATCCCTAAATTTTGCTAATTTATCCTTTTAAAGTTTCTTTTCATTTTCTTTGTCTTTTTTGAGACAGAGTCTCACTATGCAGTTTGGGCTGGCCTCGAGCTCTGTTTATAGCTCTGGCTGATTTTATTTTATTTTATTTTATTTTTTTCTGGCTGATTTTAAACTCAACTATCTTCCTGCCTCAGTCTCCTGAGTGCTGGGATTATAGGTATGTACTACCATACCCAGCAAATCTTTCAGAGTTTCTTGAAATTGGGCATCATGACACATACTTTTAACCTTAGCATTCTGGGAGTCAGAGGCAGGAAGATTACAAGATTGAGTCTAGTCTGGGAAACATAGTAAGACCTCTAAAGAAAAAAAAAAAATTGGATGTGTAGTTCAGTGTGAAGGCCTTGGGTTCCATCACCAGTACCTCATCTGTGGTGTGTCATCCTGAGATAGGGATCGAGGCAGTGGTGAGGAGCCTTCAGGTAGGCCTGAAGATGACCAACACGGAGCTGCACAAGCAGGGCCTGCTCCTCTTTGCTGAGATCCTGACCCGGTAAGCAAAGTGACAGTACCAGGCCCACTAGGGCTAGACTGGAGAAGGAAAAGTGAGCTTTAATTCCTGATGATAGGGGTTCACCCACTTGCTTCTCATCTGTTATTTCCCAGGCAGCCAGAGGAGATTCGGTTGTTCACAAGCTCAGCCATGTGTGAAGGTGCTGCCCATGTCCTCCAGGAGGCAGTGAGCAGCCCTGTGCTGGAGGTGGCTGCTGAGGCAGTGAAAGCTACTGCTGCTTTTCTGAGGTGAGAGACCCCAACATGCGATATTGTAAAGACTCTTATGTATTTTGTTTGTTTTTAGGGAAGGGTCTACAGGGTGTTCAGGGTCTCACTACTAGATCAGACTCGTAGTGATCTGCCTATTTACAGCCTCCCAAGTGCTGGGATTACAGGCGCATGCCACCATGCCCAGTCTCAGTTGCTATCTCAGTGTGCCCCAGGGTCAAGGATGGCACAGCAGGTCTGGGAATCAAACCCCTGGCCCCTGTGCCTGCTTATAGGTGCTTTAACCTGCTGAGCTATTTGGCTGGTCCTCATATTTCCTTTAAGAAGTATTTTCGTCTGTTTTATTTGGGAAGCTTTTCTCAGATGTCTAGTGATCTCTCTCTCTCTCTCTTTGTCTCTTTGAGACAGGGTCTTACTATGCAGTTTAGGCTGGCCTTGAGCTCACTTTTTTAGCCCAGGCTGGTCTCAAACTTGCACCAATCCTTCTGCCTCAGCCTTCCCAGTGCTGGGATTACAGGTGTACGCCACCACACCCGGCCCTGTTGTTATTTCTTGATTTAAATCTAAATCTAGAGTATGAATCCCAAGATACGGGAGGCAAGCAAACCAACACAGTCATGAAAGCATGAAGAAAGAGAGCACTGGCATTTCCCCGTGGGTGACGTGGAGAGGGCCAGAAGCACCTGCCAGGCAGATGCTGATATCTGCGCTATGCTAGGTGGGATGAAGGAGGTGTGAGTTTGGAGAAGGGCAGTGGGTTTAGCACAGATGGAGGTTACTGAGGGTACCGTGGCCAGTTCAGCCAGCAGGGCACGTGAAGGGGAGTAGTGCCTGAAGAAGTGGGAAGCCTAGTTGCATCAGTATGGTGCAGAGATGGGGAGGGGTGGGCTGTTGATCCTTGGGTTATTTTACTTTTGCCTTTAACTCCCCACGACGTGTACTGAAGTGGTCCCTCTGAAGTGGAGTGGATCAGAGGGTATCTGGGAAGGACAACCAAAGGAAGAATGATGAGTGAGGGCTTCCGAAACAAAGCTAAAGCTGATGGACCCAAGGCTTGAGGATCATTGAAGCACTGAGTTTCTAAGCTGGGCATGGTGGCACGTTCCTATAATACCAGCTATTGGAGAGGCTGAAGCAGGAGCCCAAGTTGAGCCCAAGTGTTCAAAATCAGCCTGGGTAACGTAGGAAGACCCTATCTCAAAGGGACGAAGAAAGGAAGGAAGGCCCAAAGGTCAGTGAGCCTAACTTTGGGCTTCTAAAACTGAAGATGGAAAAGAGAAATCAATCTTAAACTATATATAGTTGACAAAGAGCCTGCTAGAAAATTCAGAAGATCATTCAGGGGCCTAGGGATGAGGGTTAACTGGTTTTCCTTTAGTTGCCCCACCCTATGTTCAAAGCTATCACACTGACCTTCTTTTCCTGAGATCCTGCAGTGGTTTGGCAGGGGTGCAAGGGTAACCCTTGGGTACCCCAAGGATGAATAGCCCACCCCTCCCCATCTCTCTGCACAATACTGATGCAACTAGACTGACTTCCAACTTCTTTAGGCACTCTTGCCCTTCGTGTACCCTGCTGGCCTTTAGGGTACAGTAATCTCTATCCTTGCTAACACTACTGTCCTTCTCCACACACACCTCCTTTATCCCACCTAGCATATGCAAACCATCAACGTAGCACAGGGCAAACCTCCCAATGAGCCTATTCTTGTTTCCCCGGATACAGGAAGGACCATCAGAGTGCTCCCCCTGTGCAGTACACAGCACTGCGGGCCTTGCTGGAAGCCATGCTGAGCCGATGCATGGAGTTTTCCCAGACTCTGCTGAACATGCGAGCTCTGGTCAGTATACTGCAGACTGATTTTTCTGAACTTCTTGTTCTATTGTGTTTTTAGAAAGATAATAGTACATTTTCTTACTGTCGTATGCTATTTTATATTTTTTTCTCATGCATAGACATTAACAATGAGATGTTATTTTTTTCCCTAGCTGCATTACTGTGAGACTTAAGGGGTATTATCTTCATGTGTAGATGAAACTGAAGTCACAGCATTCTTTTTTTGTGGGACCAGGGTTTGCACTCGCAACCTTGCACTTGCCAGGCAGACACTTGCGCCACGGAGCTATCTCCCCAGCCCCATAAGTCACAGCATTTAAAAAAATTTGTCTAAGGTACAAAATTAGGAAGTACTTATATACCTTCTTGGCTGACATAAAGGAACAAATAAACATGCTCACAAAATTCTGGGATTTGTTAGAAATTTAGGAAGAATTTGATCAATGTGCACTGGTATTGTACATATTGATAAAAATTGTTGGCTTTTAATGACCCATAGATTTAGGATAATCAGGAAAGATATTGTCAATGTAAGTGTCAATCATATCTTTTAGGATTAGAATCTTTGCACCTACAAGGATGGGGATTTTCTTGTGTTTTAGAGCAATAATATGAAAGTTACAGCCAGTTAGGCTAAAGTCCACTAGCCGTGACAGTCTTCTGCACACGGTACACTAAGAGCCAGTCTTGTGTTCTCAGGGAAACAGGATATTATGGCCATCTCAGCCTGCCCTGGAGGTGGGGCTGGCACAACATGTGGTGCCAGGGATCGAACTGTGGTCCCTGCGGTTGCCTAAGCTTGCCTAAGCAGGCGCTTTAGACCACTGAGCTATTTTGCCAGCCCACTTTCAACTATTTTTAAAAAGCTGTTCTGTTAGATTTTTGAAGCTATCACCAAGATTCCCACAGGAAGTTAAATATTCATGACTGGCAAACCACAGTTTAAGTATTGGAGGCTGTAGTCATCCATGCATGGATGGGGACACATAGCAGGAACTGGGCCCACAAATTCCTCTGCCTTTCTAATCTCAGGGCCGTGCTGGCAGTAGTGAATCAGAGAAGGCAAACCTTCGAAGGGGAAAGTTCCTCCTGAGCACTCTGGAAGGGTTTAGAAATGCCTGCAGGTAAGGAGTTCTCTGTGGTCTGAGGGCATAGCAGGGAGGGGAGGCATGGAAAGGTTCAGATAGAGGATAGGGCTTCAGGAGTGCCACCTGATTTCTGATGTGATGATGTATATTGGGAAGACTTCAGCTTTGGGGTTGGGGATGTGTGAGGGAAGTTTGAGGACAGGTAGCTGTCTAAAGATTCTATCTTGGCAAAGTTTTTGCTACTGTGCCATGAAGTTGTGTCTCATTCACCTCTGTATTTCCCGGCACATAGCTAGTCACTGAGAATAGCTCATGTTAGCATATGTTTGTATATCTTCTATGTGCCAGGCTTGATGCTAGCCACAGGGGGAACAGACAGTTTTAAGTATATATGTGGAATTTGTTGAGTTGTCAAGAACTCAGGGAGAGAAATCAGCATAGGAGAAGGCAGAGACTGGTGAAACAGGACATGTGGTGATGGGAAGTCTATAATGATGGGGGAGCTTGAGGCTGGAGGGGTAGTCAAGAACTTGATCTCACTGGTGCCTTAAGGCTTCTCCAAATCTGATGGTGGGGTACTTTTCTTGGATTCTGATGCAGGCATCCACTAGGCTGGTGCTTCCCACCCTTGGGTGAGCAGTGGTAGACATACTTACATACTGATTTCTCAGGTTGGCTGTGGAATTCCAGGGTGAGCCTTCGGCCCAGGAGAATCCCTTCACAGCTCCCAGTGCCAAGAAGGAAGACACGTTGGAGGCCTTTTCAGAGTTTCTTCTTAGTGCCTGTGATGCCCTGTGTATCCCCATGGTGATGGTGGGTACCTCTGAGCTGTGGGTGGCATGAAGCTTGGACAAGAGAAGAATGTGTATGTAGGAGATCAGCAAGCTACCGGCCAAGGCCATTACTACTCAGCTGGCCCTTGGGGGCCATGTTATTCTTTCAGTCACATTTCTTTTGGTTTTTTAAGAATAAAGTGTAGCCGGGCGTGGTGGCGCACGCCTGTAATCCCAGCACTTGGGAGGCTGAGGCAGGAGGATCGGTGCAAGTTCGAGACCAGCCTGGGCTACAAAAGTGAGCTCAAGGCCAGCCTGAACTGCACAGTGAGACCCTGTCTCAAAAAGACAAAAAAAAAAAAAGAATAAAGTGTAGTGTTTTATTATAAGACTAATAGATGTCTCTAAAGAAAAGTAGAAAGCAGAAACAATAAAATAACAAATAGATAATATGTATGATTTGATAAATGCTTTCTATTAAGTTTTTTTTTTTTTTTTTTTTGGCTGGCTGAGGCTGCCTTAAGGGGAGGTCTCATGCTCCATATGGGGGTGGGGATCAAACCACAGTCCCCAGCGCCTGAGAAAGTTTGCTGAATCATGTGCTTTAAGCAGCTGAGCTACCTGGCAAGGCCCCAATGCTTTATATTCATTGCCTAATCTTTATCTTCTGTATGGCCCTGAGCAATGCTTGCTTCAGTTTCTTCTACTTTTTCTTTTATTTTGGTGCTAGAGATCAAAGCCAGGACCTGTGAGATGGCAGGCAAGCCCTCCACCACTGAGTTATGTTCCCTAATTTCTAGGAGTTTATCCTTTTTTTTTTTTTTTTTTGATGTATTTTGTAAAGGGTGTCACTATGCAGCACGGACTTGTGATCCTCCTTTTTTCAGCCTCCCCAGTGCTGGGATTACAGGTGTGCACCTCCACGCCTGGTCTCAGTAGCCACCTCAGCTCCCCTGGGGGGTGTAACCCATCACAGCATGTGGTGCCAGGATAGAACCCATCAATGAGGTTATCTTGTCTTAACCACTACAAAGCAAGTGCTGAGATTAAATCTGCAGCTACTGCTTCCTAAGCTGTTCTTATGTCTTTCTGGTGAGTTATGAGCTACAGTGACTGTGTCCAAGCTTAAGTGAGGAACATATATGAGTGTTCTGTGAAATGAGAGATGAATGTTCTGAGACGTGGTTTTGTCAAGTTTTACTTGGAGCTGACTAAAGTTGAGGTGCTATAAGTGCAGTGCCCATAGCTGTTGACTCCAGGGTCGCCTGGAGTCTTTTCCAGCTTCAGGTGGGTACCTTATGAGTCCGAAGAGTTTCTTAGTTGGGGGAAAGTATCTCCTAGTCCCCCGTTTCTTTGGGAGAGAGCCTGTTTTCCTTAAATGGTGCATCAGGATCTGCTGCCGCCCTGATCCTAACAGTGGCTGACTCATATCCGTTGCCTCATCTGCTCTGCCTCCTTCTAGATTTGTGGAGTGTTAGAGTTAGTCCTAGAAGTAGATCATAGAAATTTTATATTATTCCCCTTCCTCCTTTTTTATATTTTATACATTTTCTTTAGTAAGACTATTATGTTTATAATAATAATTTTTAAAAACTTCCTGTAAGAGCAAGCTGGGCATGGTGGCGCACGCCTGTAATCCCAGCACTTGGGAGGCTGAGGCAGGAGGATCGGTGCGAGTTCGAGACCAGCCTGGGCTGCAAAAGTGAGCTTAAGGCCAGCCTGAGCTGCATAGCGAGACCCTGTCTCAAAAAAACAAACAAACAAAAAAAAACTTCCTGTAAGAGCCAAAGAAATGATGAGGAAAGAACAATGGCCTGAGGCCCAGTTCATACAGGGAACAGACATGGGGGTGGCAGGGGAGAAGAGGTGGGCAGCAAAGGGCACATCAGTGTGGCTCTGTCTAGGTGCAAATTAGAACCTGCTTTTCTTTACTCTTAACCCATGGCTACTATGTCAGGCTGCCTCATGACTGTTCAAGGGCAGTAGGGATAATAAATATGAGGGTAGTTTGTAAAAAGTATTATTACTGTGGCACTATTACTAATTATAATCGAAACACAAATATCACACTATGGTTTAGAAAGCATTTTTTACACATCAAACTTCATTTGTTCCGGGGAGGTAGGTCACGCTGTTCTTCTTTTGCTATTTGAATGAAAAGCCTGGGAAAGTAGCGCATCCGATATAACCCTAATGGCAGATGCAAGCCTTAGATGTAGGTCTGTGATTTTAGACTCCCTAGCTTTCCTTGTATCCTTCAAATGTAAAGATTGGTTTACTGTTGCTAAATTTGGTGTCCCTTTTTGCAGATGACTTTTCCACTTCCGAGACTCAGGTCTGGTGGGCTGTGTTCTCCATTTTGGCTCTTTCAGAGATATTTGGAACAGACGACCCACCCAGGCTTGATGGAAATTTTCCTCTCAATCCTGCAGAGCCTCTTTGTCATCGTCCCCCATATGAAGGACAAGTTCTCCAAGAAGCTCGGTAGGCAGCCAGCCAGCATGGAAGGTGGGAAGGTGGGAAGGTGGGAGGGAGGCAAGTATCCCAGGTAGCTGCTCAGAGTGATCAAATTGAGCAGGAGCCACATGATGCTTATGGATTGGTCAGAATCTCTGCCAGTGTTGAGTAGAAGGAAATATGTAGCCATGGCGTGGGGGGGGGGTCTGTCCAGAAGGCCAGGAGGCTGCAGTCTAGTGCCCATGTCATATTCTTTTTTTTTTTTGTGGGACTGGGGTTCCAACTCATGACCTTGCACTTGCCAAGTAGGCACTTGTGCCACAGAGCTATCTCCCCAGCCTCAGCCCACATCATATTCTATCCTTAATACCTCACACAGTGCTTACCATCTCTGACTCCTGGGCACTGAGTGTCAAATTATGCTCAGTCACTGTGACAACTGAAAAAGTTGCACTTATATGTCCAAGTACCGTCTGGGGGAGCAGGGTTACTCTGTAAAGTCCACTGTCAAGTGTTTACTGTTGTTCCTTCCTAAACTTAAGTCCAGTCATTCCTTCAAGCTTTTCTAGGCCTTCTTTTTTTTTTTTTTTTTTCTCTTACTCCTACTAGTTATTTTTTCTTCTATTCTAATTTTTATCCTATAAACAGCTCAGCCGGGCGTGGTGGCTCACGCCTGTAATCCCAGCACTCGGGAGGCTGAGGCAGGAGGATTGGTGCGAGTTCGAGACCAGCCTGGGCTACAAAAGTGAGCTCAGGACCAGCCTCAACTGCATAGCGAGACCCTGTCTCAAAAAGACAAAAAACAAAACAAAACAAAACAAACAAACAAACAAAAAAAAAAAACCAGCTCAGTCTTCAGAGTAAAGCCAAGAATCAGAGACTCCTTTTTTTATGTGTGTAGTATTTAGTACAGGGTCTACAGGGTCTCACTACATAGATTGGACTCTTAGTGATTCTCCTGTTTACAGCCTCCCAAGCTCTGGGATTACATGCATGTGCCACCACGCCCAATCTTAATTGCTATCTCAGCACACCCCAGGGGTGAGACCAGCATGGCAGGCCCAGGGATTGAACCCCTGACCCCTGCATCTGCCTAAGCAGGAGCTTTAATCTATTGAGCTACCTGGCCAGCCTTCAGAGACTCCCTTATCCTTAGAATGTGGCAGAGATTGACCAGGTGTGATGGTGCATGCTTGTAGTCTGAGCATTTAGAAGGCTGAAGCAGAAGGATTGCCAGAAGCCTGAGGCCAACCTGGCCTATACAGAGTGAGTTCAAGGCCAGCCTGAGCTATATATATCAAGTGAGACTGTGTCTCAAACTAAACCAAACCAAACCAAACCAAACCAAACCAAACCAAACCAAACCAAACCAAAACAAATGAAGAAGGCAGCAGTGATCTTTTCTTCTCCTTCCCTTATTCTCAACCTGCCTCCTTTCCTCCTTTTCCTTCCTTCTTTAATTTTAAATTGTGAGCTAGGGATACCAAGCCGTTTTGATTTAATAGCTAAGCCACTTGTCACTCTTCACTGCCCCCACACCCCACGCTCACCACTGCCACTTTCTTTTTTTAACCATTGTAAGTTTTGCGGGTCTGTGTATGCTCTGTTGTAGAGACCAGATTGAGATCACTATTATACTCTAATGCAGTAAGAGCTCCCAGCAGCCAAGTAAGAAATTTGAAAATGTCCATTGGACTCCACATCATGGATGCTCTCAGCCACCTTGGCTGGAACAGCTTTTGTGGGGTGGTGGTGGTGAAGCTGGACCACAGCTGGTCCTTTGGTTGAAGGATGAGTGGCAGATGAGGCACCAGAGATAGGACAGATAGGTGTGATGTGGGGAACTGCAGAGCTAAGGAGGGTTTCTTATTCTCTGAGATTAAAAGCACTTAACCTGATTGGCATTTGATAGGAGGAGCAGAAGAGAGATTGTTGCTAGTCTGTGTGGTTTGGATTTCTTGCCCCATCACTTATATTTTGACATTGGGTACATTAAGTTTCTCATCCCTGTAGTCTTTATCTAGAGCATGATGGTATAATAAAAATTAAATGAGACAATGTATATAGATTCACCAAGTAACTATAGTCCTCAGCCATTGTAAAAGCTGACATATTCTACTTTTCGTTTCTTCAACATTCTTCTCGTCATAATAGGTTACCATCCAGGAGGATCCATTCTTGGGGTACTAGATGGAATATAGAAGTGTCAGTCACTAGAGGGCATTGGTGAGGTGCAGAGGTTGTGGTAAATGGCTGTGAGCTTTCTAGAGAAATCCATAGAGCACAGAATCAGCTAGAGCATGATCAAACACTCATACTACAAGAGGGAAGAGGAAAGCAGTTATTGCCAATGAAGGGGGAACAGACCTGTGGTGAAGACACTCTTCCTGTCTTCCTATCTAGGACCCTACTTTTATAGCAGTAGGTGCTAGGCAGCAAGTCTTAGTGAAGAGACTGAGAGGGGTCAGGCAGTAGAGGGCTCTGTGCTGGGTCGCCAGCTAAGGCTAGAGCATTGTCAGACCTTTGGTCTGAGAACCAGTCCCCTTTCTACATGCAATTCAGAGGTAGGAATAAAGTGTAACTTCTCCCGTTTATGAATCTGAAGCTATTATTTTCTACAAAACTGGGAGAAAAGATGAAAGGCACAGATGTGACCTTCCAAGGATGTGTCAAATGTATCAGAATGGGATGGAAGATAATTCAGAAAAGGAGATGAACTTTTAGTACTGGGGATTGAACTCAGTGAGTATTGCGCTGCATTTTTCAACCTCTTTCATATATTCATATATATATATATATATATATATATATATATATATATATAAATTGTGGTAAAATACAAGTAACATAAAACTTGTCACTATGATCATTTTTTCTTTTTCTTTTTTTGGTACTAGGAATCAAATCATGACCTTGTACTTGCCAGTCAGGTGCTTGTGCCACTGAGCTATATTCCTAACCCATTCTCCAATACCCTTTTTAATTTTATAATGAGACAGTTTTTACTGTGGCCCATGCAGCTCTTGAAGCTTGGAGAGACCAGGGAGGGCACAAAAGGATGGAGAGATAGAGACAGAAAGCTGAGTTCAGGTAGAGCTCTTTCTCTGATGGGAGGAAAGAGAACACCATAGCACATTTATACACTTGACAGGTTGGTGTCTGATGACACCACTTTGCATAGCAACCCATGGCTTGGATTATCCTGGAGCTTGGTGTTCTGTGGACTGATGGAGCTTGTTCATGTGGATTGCCTTGGGTGCATTTGTTCTTTTTTTAAAAAATGTATTTGGTACAGGGTCTCCCTATACGCCTCAGACTCATAGTGATCCTCCTGTTTCAGCCTCCCCAGTACTGTGATTATAGGCATGCCTCACCACGTCTGGACTTGATGGCTGGCTCAGTGCACCTGGGGATTGGAGCTGGTGTAGCATGTGGTACTAGGGACCAAACCCTGGTCCCTGAGCTCACCTAAGCAGGTGGTTAGTCTGCTGAGCTGTCTCACTGGCCTGCTGTTTGTTCTTGGATCTGCCTTGCCCCTGCACATGTGGTCAGTTTCCAAGTTCAGCCACTCCTTATAGGTTTTATTAAGTTGCCCTGGCTGATGTTGAATTTAGAATCTTTGTGCTTCAGCCTCAAGTAGCTGGGATTACAGAAGGTACCATTATGTTTGGCTAATGTGAATATTTATTCAACACTTTCTCTGAGCTAAGTGCTTTTTAGCTATATTTGTTCTTTATCTTAACTTTACAACATTCTGTGAGGTATAGACATCAAATAGTCTCAGAAGTTAGGTAACTCCAGAGTCACATTACTAGATAGTGACAGAGCACATTTTGAACCTGGTCTGTTTGCTCTTTGACATCACCCAGTCTTTGGAATCTCTATAATGAGTCTGATTTAAACAACTCTATTATTTCTTCCCATTTCTAAGCTGCTTCATCCTTCATACAACTAACGCTGGAACTCAAGGCCAGATTCTGCTGTGGCCCAAGGTATGTGTGGTCCCAGGTAAAGGACATGGGTCTTTATTAACTATAAGAGTAGAAGTTTCTGGCTGGTGTTTTAGTGCTGGAATCCCATGGGGTTGGTGATGTCAGCACTAGTCAGCAACTGGTGTACGTGTTGCAGGTGCTTTTATCAGCTGCATTTCATCTGGTCTGGTAAGCCTGTTATTCCAGGTGTTCTGATAGGCACCTGTCACATTACAACTGGAATGATTCTCAGACATTGTTTGTCTAACCTCCTACTTAACTGAGGGAAACTAAGGCCCTCAGAATGGAAGGGATGCAGTTCTAGTTGCTATCAGCCTAACAATTCCAGAGGAAAAACTCATGATCAGACTGAAAAGGTTGCTGCCTCAGTTTCTTGTCCGTTGTATTAAGTCTTGCCTGAGTCTTGTCAGGAGGAGCAGCCTTCTGTACCTGCCCATGCATGATTGCCACCTATCTCTGTATTTACTAGGAATGTTCATTTATTACTGTCCACAGCCCACACGGTGACTAAAGTGTCATATATTTTAGTTCTCCTTCCATAGCTCTGAGTAGAATGCTCAACCTTTAGCAGAGAATTTAGTAATCCATATGGATTCGAGGTAAAAACATTTGGAAGTTTGCAGAACTCCTCAGTACTCACCTCGGGTTCAATAGCTTCCTGTTGTGTTCGTAATCTCCATCCCTTTCCTAGCTCCTGGGTACTTTTTTTTGTTTGTTTGTGTGTTTTGTTAAATTGGACCTGAGTGGACCTTGATTTTTTTTAATGTAATTTTTAATCACTGCCTATATAGGCAGAGTGCCTATGTTACAACTGTGGACAAGATTCCATATTTACTTTTCCTGGCCACTGTAGAGGGTCATCTTCCATGGGCATGTTTAGAATTTTGCTGGCCTCTAGTACAAGGCAGTGGTATCCAGACACATGGTAAAGATGCTGAGTGAAAGTAGCAAAACTGCCTCTTTTGTTCTCTCTTTTCTCCAAGTCACTCATCCCTAAACCAAGTGTGTTCCAGTTTTCTCTACCACATGTGCCTCAATCTCCTCTCTGCTCCAGAGAAGACAAAACCGCCTTCCTCAGAAGGTAAGATGCTGTGGTTTGGCCATCCTTGAGGTTCGTGGCAGTCTGTGCAGTCTGGATGCCTTATAGATTGGCAGCATAGTATGTTAAAAAGTAATAATTACTCTTTGCCTGAAGCTGCCCAGATGAACCATGGAATCTTGGAATGATAGAATTATTAGATTGGTTTCTAGGGAAGTGAAATAATGGCATCAGAAAACAAGATAATCTAAGGCTCCTGGGCTTTAAAAGAAGAGAAAGCATTCTAAACCTTTCAAGACCAAATTCTACATTCCCAGTTCTAATTCCTATAGTATTTCTTTCTTTAATTTATTTATTTTTTATTTTTTATTTTTTAATTTATTTATGTTTTTCTTGTTTCATAACCTTTATTTGCTTATTCACTCATTTTTATGGCTGGTTCAGCCCGCACCCTGATGGCAGGGCTAAATTATTCTCTATTTAAATTTTCCTTTTTTTTTTTTTTAATTTATTTATTTTTTAATTTATTTATGTTTTTCCCTATAGTATTTCTATAGCAGACTCCTTTCTCGGCTTGTTTCCCTCTAGGGCCCACTGCTTACTATAGCACGAACAAGCTGTTCTGTTTTCTGTGTTCATTCATTTGTGGTCCCTGTATGTGTGTGTATGTGTGTGTGGGGGGGGTACTGGAGACTGAACACAGGGCATTGTGCATGCTAGGCAACTTGCACTGATCCTCTTGCCTCAGCCTCCCAAGTGCTGGGATTACAGGTGTGTGCAACCACGCCTGGTGGAATAACCCTTTTATAAAGAAAAGGTTTTATGAGAAATATAGAAACCTTTGCCCTCAGGATAAAAATCTAAATTTTCTAAGCAACATCTGAGGTTTTTCATAGTCTCACTACAAATTGTTTCACACAGTTCAGCAGCTCCTGGCACCTCACATTTCTTCACTGGTTGTCTAAGCACCCTGAATGGAAGCATGATGTGTCTTTGCCTGACTCCAAGCCTCCTGACACCTTGTTTCCCATCTCTTCGATTCTCCCCTCCCTTCTTTGCCCATTTTCTGTTCCCTCTCCACAGTGCCACCCCTTTGAGCTTGCCCTCCCCATCCCAGGCAGCCGGAGCTACTGCCCTCTACACCCTGGAGCATGGCACAGACTTCATGTGCTGTCATTGTTCCTCTTATTATCCATCTCTTCCTGCCAGTTTCTGGAGATAGAACCTGGGTTTCATAACACTCAGTGAGCATATGTCAGATGAGGGAAAGGGTGTTCTTGAGATATGTCCATGCCCTTCCACATGTTAACTTTCATCTCTCATGGTAAGCTGGACCTGCATCAAGGAAAACGAAACTGCTTTCCTCTATACCACGTGTTGTGCCCTTGTGCCTTGCCTCATGCTCTGCACAGAGTAGTTCTCAAGTGCTCATTACCTGCTCTCCTGTGTTCTCTGTGTGGCCTTCTGCTGCCGTTTCCTCCTAGAACTCCCTGCAGTATCTGACCTCCTACAGCAGGGACTGCTCCAGATAAGCAGCAGGGGACCGGAAAGCCTGGCCCTCCTGTCTGACTGCCAGTATGTGGAGGGAGCTGCTCGCCAGAGACAGTACTGCATCCTACTCCTCTTCTATCTGGCCTACATTTATGAGGACAGGTCAGTACCCAGAGCTGGTGGGTCATGGTGAATCCTGGGATACTCATCTATGTCTAGTTCAGATGATTGGATATTTTTATTTGTATAAACTGAGACTCCATGGACCTCAGCTTCCAAGTCTTAGTTCAGTAAATGTTTATAGAGACATCCTCTCTAAGCCTGGGCCTGCACATTGGAACACAGACATAGTGTGAATGGGTTTGTTCCTGGCAGCTCATGTCTTGGAATGGGATTAGTAGACTGGTTAGTAGACAGTGCTGAGAGACAGTCTTAGAATGCTAGTGCATTCTTTGTTATCCTTGAGAGTATTATCTTTCCACAGTCTCACTACAGGGCTGACCTATTTACTTTAGTGTTAGGAATTACTATATACCTTATTAAACATTGAAAATCCAGACACTAGTCTTTCTTAAGCTTTTCAGAAGATAATTAGTCCTGGTGGAATTTTCACATAGTAAAATTAGCTACTCAGAAAGGAGTGATCAGTGACATATAGCACGCTCACAGTACTGTGTAACCACATCTTCCATATAGTTCTAAAACATTTCGGGGCCAGGGAGATAGCTCCGTGGCACAAGTGCCTGCCTGGCAAGTGCAAGGTTGTGAGTTTGAACCCTGGTCCCACCAAAAATAAAATAAATAAATAAAATAAAATAAAATAAAATAAAACATTTCTATCACTCCCAAGTAAAACTCCTTACTATTTAAGTTAAAGTGACAAAGTTTGAGACTGGCCGAGGCAAAAAAAAAAAGTAAAAAGGTCAGCCCTCCTTAACTGTCTTGCGTGTATATTAATACACTCCCACCTCCCACCACAGAAAGTGTTGGAATGGACACACCACTGTTTAATCACAAATATGAGAAGAGAGAGGTAGGCAGGCTGTCTAAGTAGGGCCTCCCTAACCCCACAAGTAGCACCTTTCTCTTTAACAGTACTGGTCCAGTGGGAAGAGCTTACCTCCTACATGTGAGTGGGGAGTCTCTGGCCCCTAACACAGCCACACACAAAGCATAGAACCATGTGATCTATAAGCATGGCAAAGCTTTGGAAGTATGTACAGCATGCTGTTTGTTCATGATAGTGAAGGGCGTGCTGGGGCAGGAGAGTGGGCTGAAGGGGTGTACTGCCAGCAGGACAAGTATGTCTCCTGGCCTGCCAGCTCTGTATTTCTCACTCAGGCTCTTCTTGGTCCACAGGTTTGTCTTGGAGGCACAGTTATTTGTGGCTGTGCAGCGCTTCCTCCTATCCCTTCAGGACCAGGGTGAGCACCCCCTACCAGTGGTCTTAAGAGCCTCCATCTATTTGCTTGCAATCTGCCAGGACAAGGACAGTGTACTGGATGAGGTAGGGACCAGAAAGCCTGGGGCTCTACTCCCCTCTTACCTTGTTACATGAATGTATTGGAAGACCACGATGGAATGTATAGACGGGAGTGGCAGAGAGACAGTGAGAAGTTTGGAGAGTGGAGAGGAGAGTGCTGACACTGACAGAACCTTGGAGGTAGAGATGATAATTTCTACTTTATAGATAAGACAAGGGCCGGGCGTGGTGGCGCACGCTTGTAATCCCAGCACTCGGGAGGCTGAGGCAGGAGGATTGGTGCAAGTTCGAGACCAGCCTGGGCTACAAAAGTGAGCTCAGGACCAGCCTCAACTGCACAGCAAGACCCTGTCTCAAAAAGACAAAAAAAAAAAAAAAAAAATAGATAAGACAAGGGCCCGGCAGGATGGCTCAGTGGTCTAAAGCGCCTGCTTGGGAAAGCTTGGGTGGTTTCAGGGACCCCGGTTCGATCCCTAGCACCACATGCTGTGCCAGTCCTGCCCTTCGGGCAGGCTGAGCCGGCCATAAACAAATAAAGGTTCTGAAACAAGAAAAAAAAAATAATAATAAATAAAAAATTCTTTAAAAAAAAGAATATAAGACAAGGGAGATGAAGTGAAAGCTTTTTTTAGGGCCCACAGTTAATTGATTGGGATGGGGGTGCACTCAGGGCCCCACCTCATGCTATACAGTCTCCTAAACTCTTTGCTTGTCACCACCTCTGAGTTGTATAGCAGGAGAAAGCTGCGAACTATTATATCTTCTGCTAGCAGTTCCTCAGGCAAAGTGAAGGCTGATCTTGAGTCATTTTAGTGGTGGTTGTGGTTGTGTGTACCAGTTTTCTCTTTCCAGCTGCTTTATAAACTCCTATGGATCATGGCCAGTATCTGACTCATTGAATCTCTCCCTTTTTTCATAAAACATTGCTTCTACTCCTTGGCTGTGGACCTTTCAGTCTCAACCTAGGCTAGTCTTACCTCAGTGACTATAACTTTTAACTCTTCTGAGTCAAATGTTGGGGCAAATGTGATGCAAGCAAACCCAGTTCAATTTGGATAGAAGGAGTGAAATTATAACTTTCAGCAAGATACCCCAAGCTGGGGCCCGGTGGGATGGCTCAGTGGTCTAAAGCGCCTGCTTTGGAAGGCTTGGGCGGCTTCAGGGACCGCGGTTTGATCCCCGGCACCACATGCTGAGCCAGCCCTGCCCTTGGGGCGGGCTGAGCCGGCCATAAAAGTGAGTGAATAAACAAACAAAGGTTCTGAAACAAGAAAAAAATAAACAAAATTAAAAAAAAAAAAAAAAGATACCCCAAACTGCTGATGGCTCAGCAGTTTAAGCACATGTGTGGCAAGCACAAGGTCCTGAATTCAATCCCTAGTACAACAAAAACAAAACAAAAAGATACGTCAGGGTACACAATGTCCCTTTGTCCCTACTTATGTCTTATTAATGGCCATTGATGATTATTGCTAGATAAACTACTTCATTAGGCATTGTCAGTTAATAATATGGTAATTCAAGGATCTGGGCATGGTGGCCCATGCCTGTAATCCCAGCACTTGGGAGGCTGAGGCAGGAGGATCAGTGCAAGTTCGAGACCAGCCTGGCTACAAAAGTGAGCTCAAGGCCAGCCTGAACTGCATAGCCAGACCTTGTCTCAAAAAGACAAAAAAAAAAAAAAAGGTAATTCTGTCATTTTCTTTTCATTAATTAACCAGAATATTCGTATAAAAAGAAGCTTACATTAGGTACCATTGTCCATGCCTATAATCCTTGTTACTTAGCTGGTTGAAGCAGGAAGATGATTCAAGGCCTATCTTAAGAGCTAAGTGAGGCCCTTTCTCGAAATAAAAAATAAAAAGAGCTGGGGCTATAGCACAGTGGTAGAGCACCACTGGATTTGATCCCTAGAACTGTATGCACACACATACAAAAAACAATAATATGCTGCGCAAGCTCTGCCCTCAGGGCAGGTTGAGCCGGCCATGAAAATAAATAAATGGGCAGACAGACAAAAAAGTTCTGAAACATGAAATAAAATTATAAAAAAAACAAACAACCCCCGCCCCAAAAAAAACATAATAGCAGCAATAATAAAACAGCTAGGTGTGGTGGTACACACCTACAGTCTTCGCACTTGAGGGCCAGGGATATAGCTCAGCAGTATAAGTGCCTGCTTGGCAAGTACAAGGTTCAGAGTTCTAACCCTTGTACCGCAAAAAAAAAAAAGAAAGAGAGAGAGAGAGAAAAAAAGAAAGAGCAATCTTAGCATTTGAGAGGCTGTGGCATGATGATTACCATGAGTTTGAGGCCAGTGTGTGCTACACTGTGAATTCATTGCCAACCTGCTCTACACAGCAAGACCATGTCTCAAAAACAGAAACAAAACAAAAATTGCTTTTCATCAACAAGGCAGTTATATTAAATGGTATATTAATTTTTTTGTTTTATTTTTTATGTATTTAATACAGGGTCAGGGCTGGGGAGATAGCTCCATGGCACAAATGCCTGCAAGTGCAAGGTTGTGAGTTCGAACCCCAGTCCCCCCCCTCATCAAAAAAAAAAAAAAAAAAGAAAAAAGAAGGAAAAAATAATACAGAGTCTACAGGGTCTCACTACACAAATCAGACTTGTAGTGCTCCTCCAGTTTTTAGCCTCACAAGCAGTAGGAATACAAGCATATGCCACCAGGCCCATTGTCAATTGCCATCTCAGTGTGCCCCAGGGAAGGGGCCAGCATGGCATGCCAGGGATTGAATCTCCATTCCTACACTCTGCATAAGCAGTGCATTAATTCACTGAGCTATCTGGCTAGCCCAGTACAGGTTAAATTCTTAATTTTGTTGACTTTATTTTTATCACTCGGGATAGAACCAGGCCATCATACATGTTAAAAGCACACACTTTATCTGCCACTAAACTATATCTCCATTTGAGATTCATTCCCTTTAATTAACAGTTAAAAAATGAGTTGGTCACTTAGTATAATTCTGAACCAAGAATTTAAAATAGTTGATGTATTTTACTTATATCTAATTATATCATTTAAGGCTTAAGTGGTCTCATATTTGGGCAGAAGTATCCTACTCAAGAAAATGCCTATAGCTTTTGACAGAACCCTACTTTTTTTTTTTTTTTTTTTTCATTTTTAGACAGAGTTTCACTATGCAGTCCAGGCTGGCCTTGAGCTCACTTTGTAGTCCAGGCTAGTCTTGAACTCACAGGGATCAATGGACTGGGGAGATAGCTCCACGGTCTAAGCGCCTGCCAGACAATCACAAAGACCCAGGTTTTATTCCTGTTATCATATGCTGTGCTTCACATCTGTGAGTTCAAGACCAGCCTGGACTACAAAAAGTGAGCTCAAGGCCAGCCTGAACTACAAAGCGAGACTCTGTCTCAAAAAGACAGAAACAACAACAACAACAAAAAAAAGTGAACATTGACCCACAGGTACTACAACTAGTACTCAGTATTCAGTCATTATTTTACTTGGACTATCAATAGCATCTCTTTTCTTTGAAACACTGTCTTTACTTGGCATCTAGAATACCATGTGTGTCAGGTTTTCCTCCTGCCTCCTGCCTCTCCGATCTTCTATCTCAGTGTCCTTTGTTGATTGCTTCTTGCCTTCCTATCTTTAAGTGTTGTAGGGCCCTGTGGCACACCTGCTTTTTGTTTTGTTTTGTTTGTGGTACTGGGCATTGAAACTTAGAGCCTTACATGTGAAAAACAAGCATTCTGTCACTAAACTACAGTCCCCACCTGCCTTACCCTTTGAAAACAACTGAAGGCCTGCCTTCCTGGTGTGTGCCTGTAATTGCAGCACTCAGAAGGCCCAAGAAAGAAAGAGAGGGAGAGGGAGAGGGAGAGGGAGGGAAGGAAGGAGGGAGGGCGGGAGGGAGTGAGAGAGAGAGAGAGTGAGAGAGAGATGAGACAGGCTGTCATGAAATTACCCAATCCGGAATCAAGACTGGGAATAGCTGGAATTACAGGTATGTGCCGCCTTGTCCAGCAGGGTGCAGTCTTTGACTACATCCTGCATCTCTCTGCTGAATCTCATACAGCCCTACTGTTGGAGCGACAACCTGACTTAAACAAGTTACTCTGTCATTTAGAAAGACTGAAAGAGTACAAGGGTGAAAGTGGAAGGGCCTGGCAGGAGACTAGAGCAATGATGTAGGCAGGAGAGAGAAGAGATGATGAAAATGTCTTGGTTCAGAGATGTTTTGATGATGCAGCCAAGAGGATTTCTTGGATGGATCACAAGAGAGAACAAAAAGAAATTTATTTCTTTTTCTCCCCAGGGTAACACAACAATATATATGTGTTACAGATTAATAAAAAGAAATTGCTCTAATAAAGAATTGTTGGCTTGAGATAGAAGAGATAGAAGAGTCAGGTATGATGACGCATATTTGTAATCCCAGCACTTGGGAGGCTGATGCAGGAGAGTCACCATGAACTCAAGTGAGTTCAAAGACATAATGACATCCTGTCTGAAAAAAAAAAAAAAAAGAATGGGAAGCTGGCAAGGAAAGCCCATGTCCTGAGCCACATGGGGATGAGCCTGGGCTTCTGAGGTAACCAAAGGAACAGGGGAAAGAGCATGATGAGAATGGTCTGGCTAACTTGAGGACTGATAATGTACCTACCACGGCTGGGTTTGGGGGTCCCTCCTTATATCTGCCCGTGGTGGTGGCAAGGCTAGGAAGGCAGTTCATGCAGCCTTGGGCTTCCCCTTTTAGAAGTGTTATATTACATTGCCTTATAAATTTGTATATAAACATGTAAGTGACAGTATACAGTATCATTTTTGTTTTGTTTGAGATAGCATATCATTATGTAGTTCAGGTTTTCCTTCAATTCATTGTGTAGCCTTAGGCTGGCCTCAAGTTCTCAATTTTCCAGTCTCACCCTCATGAGTACTGAGATTACAAATGTGAGCTACCATGCCTGACAAAACTTGGGTTTTTTGTTTGTTTGTTTTTACTCTGTGTATATAGGTATGTTTTTTGAGACAAGGCCTCTTTGTAGGCCAGGCTGGCTTTGAACTCACAGCAATCCTACTTCCTCAGCCTCCTGAGTCCTGGGATTACAGGCAAGCATGGTGTGCAGCTACTTTATTTTATATAATTTCACACTTAGAAAGTGTTACAAGACAGTTCAGAGCTTCCCCCCCCCCCCCCCCCCGTATTTGGGAAAGGGTCTACAGGATCTACAGGATCTCACTATATAAATCAGACTCGTGTTGATTTTCCTGTTTTCAGCCTCCCAAGTGCTGGGATTACAGGCACGTGACTATCTCAGCATGCCGTGGGGGCAGGGCCTGCAGAGGGGGGATAGAACCCTGGCCACTGTGCCCTGCCTAAGCAGAAACTTTAGTCTGCTGAGCAATCAGGCTAGCCCTAGTTTATAGTTCTTATTACCTAAATTTACCAATTTGCCCAATTTTTATCTCGTTTTATTTTCTCTTTCCCAATTTTATCCTATGTTTTTTATTTCTGAACCACTTAAAAGTAAGTTTCGATACATCAACCAAAAAAAAAAAAAAAAAATCAGATGATTTTTATTTTTATTTTATTTTTTTGTCTTTTTGAGACAGGGTCTCGCTATGCAGTGCAGGCTGGCCTTGAGCTCACTTTTGTAGTCTAGACTGGTCTCGAACTCGCACTGATCCTCCTGCCTCAGCTTCCCAAGTGCTGGGATTACAGGCATGTGCCACCACCCCTGGCCCCCAGATGATTTTTAGATATGCCCATTTTTAAATACTTCATGCATGTTTCTTAAGCTCGTTACTCTATTTTTAATTAATTTAAAATTTTAAAATGTATTTGGTACAGGGTCTATAGAGTGTTCAGGGCCTCATTATATAGATTGGACTTGTAGTGATTCTCCTGTTTTCAGCCTCCCAAGTGCTGGGATTACAGGCTTGCGTGGCTCATGTGCTGTTTCATTGTGCCCTGGAGGCAGGGATGGCATGATGAGCAGGTGCTTAGGTCTGCTGAGCTATCTGGCCGACCCTTGTCTTTATTTTATATAATTACAGTCCAGTGATCAAAATCAGGAAGTTTAATATTGGATACAATATTATTATCTAATCCATAGTTGATAGTCAGATTGTACTATCTATTTATTTATTTATTTACATATTTATTTATTTATTTATTTTTGTGGTTCCAGGGATTGAACTCAAGACCATGCACCTGCCAAGCAGGCACTTGTGCCACTGAGCTGTTTTCCTGGCCCCTCAAATTGTTTTATTTATTCATTCATTCATTCATTCATTCGTTTATTTATTTATTTATTTATTTATGGCCAGCTCAGCCTGCCCTAGGGATGGGACTGGTACAATATGTGGTGCTGGGAATCGAGCCGAGGTCCCCCCGTGTTTGCCTATGCTCTCCTAAGCAGGCACTTTAGACCACTGAACCATCTCGCCAGCCCCACAAATTGTACTTTTTAAGATACCATGCTAGAGGTGAAACCCAGAGCCTTTCACAGGCTACGCGAGTACTCTGCTGCTGAACTACATCTCCAGCCCCCACATTTCAGTTCATACCAATAGCATTGTATGAGAGCTTTCTTACTCACAGCCCTTGTTCCTCTGTGAGAACAAGTAGAGAAGATGAGCTGGTGTGTGTTGGGATGTGTGTGTGAGGCCCCTCAGCAGCTAAAGTATATCTCTAGAGTTAGACATTTCAAGGCATTGCTACAAACACTTCCTTTTGGCAAGTTCACTCTAGTTTGATCAGTATTTTCTAACTTCTTAAATGCTACTCAATACTTACCAACTTTTATTTTTTAATTTTTAAAAATTAATTAATTAATTTGGTACAAGGTCTTGCTATGTAGCTCTGATTCATAGTGATCCTCCTGTTTGAGTCTCCCCAGTGCCGGTATTACAGGCACGCGCCACTACGCTTGGATTAGGTGACTGGCACACCATGCCAGGGGTTCTGGGGTTGGCGTGGCATGTGGTATCAGGGATCAAACCTGGGTCCTCTGGGCCCAGCGGGATGGCTCAGTGGTCTAAGGCGCCTGCTTGGGAAAGCTTGGGCGGCTTCAGGGACCGCGGTTCGATCCCCGGCACCACATGCTGCACCAGCCCTGCCCTTGG
>PVJA010023790.1:0-32597 GCA_004027025.1 Myocastor coypus | reverse complement strand
CCAGTAGGGGGATAGCTGGATTGAACGGAACTTCCAATTCTAGTTTTGTAAGGATCCTCCACACTGCTTTCCATAATGGTTGCACCAATCTGCATTCCCACCAGCAGTGGAGAAGGGTTCCTTTTTCCCCACAGCCTCTCTAGCATTTGTTGCTGGTTGATTTCTTTATGATAGCCATCCTTACTGGGGTGAGGTGGTACCTAAGTGTTGTTTTGATTTGCATTTCACGAATAGCTAGCGATGGGGAGCATTTCTTCATGTATTTGTAGGCTTGCTGTATTTCTTTCTCTGAGAAGTGAGTGTTCATCTCAGATGCCCATTTCTGGATTGGGTCTTTGAATTTTGGGAGCCTAATGGTTTTTAGTTCTTTGTAGATTCTAGATAGAAGACCTTTGTCTGAGTTCTTGTTAGTTAAAATCTTTTCGAAATTTGTGGATCGTCTTTTCACTTTGTTAGTGATTTCCTTTGACATGCAGAAACGTCTTAGCTGGAGGACGTCCCAATTGTTGATACTTTTAAGTGTTAAACGTGCAATTTGATTTCTGTCCATGAACTGTTTGTCTACTCTGATGTCTTCAAGATTTCCTCCCACTTTCTCTTCCAGGAAATTTAATGTTTCACTTTTAATATTTAGATCTTTAATCCATTTCGACTTTATTTTTGTGCATGGTGATAGACTAGGGTCAAGTTTTAGTTTTCGGCATGTAGAGAGCCAATTTTTCCAGCACCATTTGTTAAAGAGGCTATCTTTCTTCCAGTACACATGTTTGGTCCCTTTGTCAAAAATAAGGTGGCTGAGTGTGTTTGTATTTGCTTCTGCGTCCTCTAGTCTATTCCATTGATCTTCAGGTCTATTCTTTTGCCAATACCATGCTGATCTTATTACTGTAGCTTTGTAGTATAACTTTAGGTCAGGAATTATAATGCCTCCTGCTGTTCCTTTATTGCTGAGAATTGTCTTTGCAATTCTGGGTGTTTTTTGGTTCCAAATAAATTTTTGGAATGACTTTTCCAGCTTTGTGAGTTATGTCAGTGGTATTTGGATAGGAATTGCATTAAATCTGTACAACAATTTAGGGAGTATGGCCATCTTCACAATGTGGGTTCTTCCTATCCAGGAGCAGGGAATATCTTTCCATATCCTGAGATCTTCTAAGATCTCTTTTCTTCAGAGTACCATAGTTTTGATTGAAACCGTCTTTTACTTCCTTAGTTAGGTTGATTCCTAAGTATTTTATTTTCTTCGGTGCTATCATAAAAGGTACTGTTTCTCTAATTTCTCTCTCAGTGTGTTTGTTATCTATGTAGAGGAATGCCACTGACTTTTGTGTGTTGACTTTGTAACCTGCTATGTTACTGAATTTGTGTATTAATTCCAGTAGCTTTTTGGTGGAGTTCTTTGGGTCTTCTAAGTAGATTATCAGGTCATCTGCAAATAATGAAAGTTTTACTTCTTCTTTACCTATTCTTATTCCTTTTATTTCTCTTTCTTGTCTAATGGCTGTAGCTAGTGACTCCAGAACTACATTGAATAGAAGAGGCGATAGGGGGCATCCTTGTCTTGTACCAGATTGGAGAGTAAAAGACTTCAGTTTTTCCCCATTTAGAATTATGTTAGTTTTTGGATTGGTGTACATGCCTTTTATCAGGTTGAGATAGAGGCCCTCTATTCCAATTTTCTGTAGGACTTTGAATATGAATGTGTGTTGCACTTTGTCAAAGGCCTTTTCAGCATCAATTGAGATGATCATGTGATTTTTCATCTTGGTTCTCTTGATATACTGTATTGCATTTATAGATTTGCATATATTGAACCATCCTTGCATCCCTGGGCTGAATCCTACCTGGTCGTGTTGTATAATCTTCTTGATGATTTGTTGTATTCTAATGGCTAGGATTTTATCGCGAATTTTTGCGTCAATGTTCCTGAGAGAAATTGGTCTGCAGTTTTCTTTTCTAGTTATCTCTTTCTGGTTTTGGTATCAGTGTGATACTTGCCTCTGGGAATGATTTTGGAAGGATTGCTTCTTTTTCAATCTCATTGAAGAGTTTGAGGAGTATTGGGATTATGTCTTTTCTAAATTTTTTGTAGAATTCAGAGGTGAATCCATCAGGTCCGGACTTTTCTTTGTCAGTAGGCTTTTTATTACATTTTGTATTTCATTGGCTGTTATTGGATTGTTGAGAATTTTAATATCTTATTGATTCAGTTTTGGTAATTTGTACTTTTCTAGGAATCTGTCCATTTCATCTGTGGCTTCAATTCTGTGAGAGTAGAGATTCTCAAAGTAACTATTTATGATTCTCTGTATCTCTGCTAGGTCTGTAGTAATTTCACCCTTTTCATTCCTTATTGCTTGAATTTGAGTCCTTTCTTTGCTCTTTTTGATGAGGTTAGCTAGGGGCTTATCAATCTTATTTAATCTTTCGAAGAACCAGCTTTTGGATTCATTAATTCTTTGTATTATTTTCTTTGTCTCAATTGAATTGATTTCTGCTCTAATCTTTGTAATTTCCTCCCGCCTTCGGGCTTTGGATTTCGTTTGTTCTTCCGCTTCTAGTCGGTTTAAGTGTTGTGTACTATTGTTTATTTGTTCCCGTTCTATTTTCTTAATGTGTGAGTTCAGAGCTATGAATTTCCCTCTGAGAGCTGCTTTCATTGCATCCCACAAATTCCGCTAGGTTGTGTTTGAATTTTCATTAAATTGTAGATACTGTTTTATTTCTTCTTTAATTTCATCTGTGACCCATTGGTTGTTGAGAAGAGTGCTGTTTAGTTTCCATGTAGTCCTGGAGTTCCTATGGTTTCTTTTGTCGTTTATTTCCAATTTGATTGCACTGGTTAGATAATATGCATGGGATAATTTCTGCTTTCTTGCATCTACTTAAGCATGATCTATGGACTAATATATGATCTATTTTAGAAAATGTCCCATGTGCAGCTGAGAAGAATGTGTATTTTGAGGTGGTTGGATGGAACACTGTGTATATGTCCACTAAGTCCAATTGTTTCAAGTTCTGATTCAGTTCTGCCACTTCTTTGCTGATTTTTTGTTTGCTTGACCTATCCTTTTCAGATAAGGGAGTGTTGAGGTCTCTTGTTAAGATTGCAGTATTGGATATGTGATTTTTCAGGCCCATTAAGGTTTGTTTTGTATAGCTTGCTGCTCCCATGTTGGGATACATATTTATGATTGTTACCTCTTCATCATGAATTTTTCCCCTAATCAGTATGTAGTGGCCTTCTCTATTTCGTTTGATCAGTCTTGGTTTGAAGTTTAGACTGTCTGCAAACAGCATTGCTACCCCTGCTTTTTCTGAGGTGCTGGAGCATGTAGTATTGTTTTCCAACCTTTATCTTTAAGCCTATGAATTTCTTTATGGGTTAAATGTGTTTCTTGTATTCAGCATACTGTTGGGCTCTGTTTCCTTATCCACTCTGCAAGTCTACTTCTTTTAATTGGAGAATTGAGTCCATTAACATTGATGGCTATACTTGAAATGTATCAACTTATGGCTGACATGACTCTTATTCGCGAGTGTTTACCAACTTTTCCTCCTATTTTTAGTTGGTTACCTTATTTGGTGGGATCCTTCTGTTCTCATTTGTTGGATTCGGGCCATTTTGGTCCCTTTCTAAAATATTTGTTAGAATATTATGTAGCACTGGTTTTGATGTCATGAAATTGTTTAATTGTTCTTTGTCATGGAAATATTTCACTTCTCCCTCATACTTGAAGGAGAGTTTTGCCGGGTACAATAGTCTGGGCTGAAATTTGTTTTCATGGAGGACTTGAAGCACTCTGCTCCACGCTCTTCATGACTTCATGGTTTGTGAAGGGAAATCCCCTGTTATTCTGACAATTTTTCCTTTATATGTGATCTGTCCCTTTTCTCTATCCGCTTTTAGTATATTATTCTTCAGCTGGATTTCTGGTATGTTGACTCTTATATGTCTTGGCGTGTTTTTAGTTGGGTTGATGTTATTTGGGGTTCTGTAGGCTTCAGTTACCTGAATGTCTGATTGTTTTCTCAGATTTGGGAAGTTTTCTGCTATTACTTCTGCCCATATTCTTTTTATATCATTTGTATTGACTCCTTCTTTCTCATTGATTCACATTAATCTCACGTTGTTCATTTTTGCATCGTCTTGCAGATTTTGAATTATTTTTTTCCTGCATTCTGGTTGTTTTTAAAAGATCCTTTCTTACTCTTTCACTGGCTGCAACTGTGTCTTCAAGGTTCAAAACTCTATCTTCATTTTCGTTCATTCGGCTCTGCCAACTTGTGATCGAGGTTTTATTTTCTTGTATATCTCTTTGAAACTGTTTCATGTGATCTATGTCTTTCCTATATTACTCCGTCAGGGAGTCCATCATTTTTCTATTCTCCTCTAATTTTTTATCGATGTCTTCTTTAATAGTATTGAAGTCTGTCATTATGGTTATCCTTTCTCTCTCTAATACAGAGTTTATTTCTGTTCTGTTCTCCTTTCTACTTTCGTGTAGTTGTTCCCCTACTTGGGATGCTATTGATGTAGGCATGTCTTTGTCAACTTTAGATATTATTTGTGCTCTGATGTCCTCTATACATTTCTCCAGCCGTTTTTCCACTTCATGTATTGCTTTTTTTACTTCAGATGTTATCTCTGATCTCAGTTGCTCTATAAGTTTCTTCACTTGTGTCTGCCTCAGATGCTACCAATTCAGAGGTTTCATCTGTATAATTCTCATTTTCTTCCATGATAGTGTATTCTGTATTTGTTTTGGGTGGGCTCAGGCCCTGAGATTGCCTCCTACTCCTTGTTGTTATCATTTTGTATGGAAGTGACCTCTGCACTTTGTTTGCGTTATGCTGTGTCTATGGGCGTTTGGTCTGGAGTCTCCAATCTGATTCCTCTACAGAGGTTCCTGACTCTGTATTGGAGCTCTGGCTGCTAGCTGTTGTGAATCCTGGCAGATGTGGTCTGTAGGTGGAGGTGGAGCTTTGGGATTGAGTAGTCCTGGTAGGCTCGTGGACCAGATCGGTTGCCAAAGAGATATTTGATGGGTTCGGTGCTGGAGCTTGGGCTAGAGGGGTTCAAAAAAGGGGGGGGCAGGAGAGGGGAAGCCGAGCCGAGGATCCTGACCCAGCTGGCGCGCGGGCCTCGCTAGCACCAGGTCTTGGCTGGAACAGGAAGTTAGTCGCAGGAACGCAGAGGCGGGGCAGAGGGGTGCAGTAGGCTTACCTGCGGCGGACGCGCGGGCTCTGCTACCAGCTGAAATTTGGGTCGGGGCTGGAACAGGAAGTTAGTCGCAGGTACGCAGAGGCGGGGCAGAGGGGTGCAGGCAGCTTACCTGCTGCGGACGCGTGGGCTCTGCTACCGGCTGTGATTTGGGTTGGGGCTGGAATGAGTAAATTTTCTTTATAACAAATATTTATGAAATTTCAGTTCTTATTTTTGTATGATTCCATTCTATCAAATTGTCCCTTAAGACAGTTACTTCAGGTGGTTTCCTATTAGTATTTCTGTGACAGTTTTTTCCTACACATCCATCTGATAAGTCAGGATTCAAAGTTTCCCAGGCACCCTGTCCCAAAACTCTCTTCCCCTTAGCCCCACGCAGAGCCAACCCCCAAACTACAGAACAGGTCCACTTGTCTTTGACCTGGGAAAGTAACCACAGAAACTCTCCTTTGTTAACAATAAAAGTGCCCCACAAACCCGGTAGCCCTGCCAAAATTAGATTTCCCTCAGCTCTCCAGAATACAATCAGTCTCCCTAAAAGATCCCATAAAGTATCCTCCCTCCTGCCCTTTATTTGCTGCTGTCTTCATCTGCTAGACAGCCAGCCTGTTTGTCATCCACAATAAATCTTCTATTCACATCAGAATTCCTCGTCTGGTTGATTGCATGGGTCTGTAAGTAACACTATCAAATTTTCTTAAGAACTTATACCCAAAAGTATCTAAAGCTTATGTAAGTTATATATAACATGTTTATTGCTCCTTGAATGTATTACTTTGAATTGACCTGTTCATTTCCGTATCTCTAGCACACATACCAATTTCAAATGTTTAAGTGATCAACTTTACCTGAAAGATATCATTAAACTTGCGAATTAATTATTAGAACAATTTTTTCAAAATTATTGTACCTCTTCCCATTTCACAAAAGTAAAAATGCTTTATACTATAATTTGTGATTAGAGGATAGTTTCTGTACTCCCCACATTGTTGGATGATCAAAAATACTGTCAATAATCTGTTTTCATAGTTCATGCATGTGCCCTTTTTCTTAATATGTGCTTTCAATATATGCTTGAAGTCTATCTACTAATAATCCTTCCAAGAAAATTAAGAAAATTTTCTTCAAGAGTAAATTAAAAAATAAACACAAAAACAAATGAAAAATGAAGATACAACTAAAACAACATACAGCTATACGAATTGTGTAGAACTTCAAGACAAGAGTGGAAAATTATCAATGATTGTTATACTATGCACTATTATTGTCAAATTTGTTGCTCAGATTACCAGGTATAGTTATGCAAGATTATTCGAACAGTTGAACATTGACTTTTCCTTTCAATAAACTTTATTCTTTTTCTTATACTTTTTACTATTATTTAATTTATTTTAAAGAGAGTATAATGATAGTTGACATTGACAAGACATTACAAATGATACACATTTAGAAGAATAAGATGAGAGGTATGCAAATGCCCATCACCTTGGGAATAGATAAAAAGATGTGGCATTTTTATACAAAGAAGTATTATTCAGCTATCAAGAAAGACAAAACTAAGTCCTTCAGAAGCAAATGTGTGCTATGCTCATAGGCTGTACTCATAGGTAAAGAAAACCATACCCACACGGCGGAACAACGTATTGTCTCCCTAGTGTAAGAACCTAAAAGAATAAATAAAATCTAAAAGATACAATAGACATAGTAAAACAGAAGGAAATTGAACATAAGGGACAAACAATGGAGATGAGGGAAAGGAGAAAATACAGGAAAAAAAGGAAAGGGAAAATGCTGTAAGCGTATACACAATATAATTGAGATTACTGTGCTGCATTCAAACTTTAATAATATGAGCAACCACATCAAGGACAAGGTGCAATATACAAACTATGGATGAATACTTCTGTATTATTTCTAAAGAGTTGAGTTTCTTTTTTCATTTTTTGTTTTCTTTAAAAAATAGAAACAAAGAATGACAAATTAAAGTGGACTTTATTGACCTAGAAGCAATAAAATGCTTGTTAAAGTTTTCCTAGCATGAAAAATACATTCAGACTGTCTTACCATCCAAGAGTGACTGATAAACTATGGGTAAGTGAATGCATCCTGCACTGTGCATTTCCTTCAGTGCCGTTAACATACAGGAAATTTTCAACAGCTTAAACACCTTTGGATTTGGGTACCTATGTGGAGAGCATATTGCCACTAAGATGAATTGTACATACAGAGTAAGCAAAATGTGCTCAGTTTAAAATTCCAATATTTAAATTTTCTTTCCTACTGTACTATTTTCTGGAATTGCAGAAGTAAAACAGACAATAGTTTCGGGACTGTCAGGAAACTTTTAGAAACCTACAATATATGACACAAGCTTATCAGTTGGGAATGGAGGAGAGAATTAATGGAGTGCAGATGGATGTCACTCATACACAGACACAGTATACTTGGTGATTTTGGGGCACTGACTGTCTTGTGAGGCAGATTACATGTCCAATTATTTTGTAGCTTTGGGGAAGAGGTCAAAAAATAGAAAATTACTGATTTGGGTTTTATTGACTAAACCTTATCGAATATGACCAAAACATGAGGAAAGAATTTGATTGCCATAAAGCAGAAGTTAAAGGAGGTAAATCATTTTAGAACGTGAGGGCTTGATGCTATGATGCTCAAGCAGGCAGAGACATAATTGGTGCAAGTTTTTAAAGACAAGACCTTCTTCAAATAGCATTTCAGCAAAGATAAGAACAGGAGTATAACTTCTCCACTTATTGCTCAGGATTCTCAGGGGATTCAAGAGCCTCAGGGCAAAGATCAGCTTAAGGATTATGGAGGACAGCTAAGCCTCAAAAATCAAATTAATTTACTTTCAAAAATTTAAGCTATAACTTTTCACTGCAAGGCCACGAATGCAACTTGTCAGCTTCAAGCTTTCTGACGGGATGGGAGGGATAGAAATGCTCTGTCTGTCTACATGTCTGTCTGTCTCTCTATCTATATTATCTATTCTATTGGTATGGATATTCACTAGCTAATATTAAAATAACAAATTTAGCTTTACTGAAATAAATTTTTCAAACAAGAATAAATCTGAAATTTTTTTTTTTTAATCTGAAATGTTAATACAGGAAAAAAAGTTCACTGTTAGTAAGTTTTGTCCCTTCTCCTAAGTTTCATGATCTAGACATATATTTAGAGAGCAGAACAAATCTAAGGCATGTTGCCCCATGTTTTCTCATGAAAAAAAAAGTGGAGCAAGGAGAAGGAAGAACTACTCCTATTTATATGACCAGAGCCGTTGGGTGTGATGCAACACAGACAATCTCTGTGGAAGAGAATCAGAGCCCTGTTCAGTCCGTATTCACCAACAATGTGGCCAGAACTGCTCATAATGTCTATCCAGGAGGTCTTTAGAAATACTACAGTTTTATGCCTGTTGAAAATCTGTCATTGTTCTTTTTCTGATAAGAAAATTTCAGTTCAGATACCATGTCCTTATTTCATCCTTAAAAATTGAGAATTTGTACAGCCAAGACACATTATCCCATTGCTCACACTCGTTCAGATCAGGGGAAAAACAGCCAGCCCTGTTGTGAAAAAATTTTCCCAATACCCAAAGATTTTACAACTAGAGTCAAACATAGCTCATGAATATACTTATAGACTATTTCCTTTGATTGATTACATATTATGTTTTCAAATTTTAAAAATGAAGAAAACAGTAAGGATAGTGAGGAAAAAATATATGAATAAAAGACTATGGCTCACAAAATATTCTCTCTGCCATTCTATATTAATCAGAAATTATGAAATGTGACTCGCAGAGATAATTGCTATGGACTTGTAACAAAGTGTATTAGGGATCACTTTGAGTCACTTAAGTCATTCTGAGTTGAATCTTTCATCTGTGTGAACCTCTGAAGATTTTATTCATTACAAACCCCCTACTAGATACAGGCATATTTTCTATACTGAACATCTAATCCATGTGATAATATAATTCTTAATTTACTGAAAGTTTGAGCTAGTTTTTAAGCACAAACAAATTTTAAAATTCTAAACACATTGTGTTCAGAAGAAACATACATAAAGACACATTACCAGTCTAGATCTCAGGTGTACTGTGTCTTGATATTACCTCTATCTCCAAAAGATACAAATGTACCAACACTATGGGAAAACTCATCTCTAGGAATTATGTAGGCTTTGAAGGAATTGCTGACTATGACATTGTGCAATGATTGCACAATTTAAAATGTGACCTGAAAGGATAAAGTATAGACAAAGCTATCAACATTTGGTAATCTACTAGCCTTAAAATCACTGAATATGGTAAAATATCATTAAGCTTCTCTTCTGGAGGGTTAACAACTTATGTTTTCAGACCAAAAATTACAGAAAGAGAGCTTTAGACTGTCAGTATCATTGAGGACTCTGGACATAAGAGAACCTGTGCTATAACATCCTGTAACTCAGCAGAGTCCCCAGTTTTCTGTCCAAGAAGATCATGGAGACACATAGAAAAGAGATTGACAATGTATAGTGTGCCTAAGAAGAGTTACCTAGAGAGAAAACATTCTCTCAGACTGCCACAAAGAGCAGACTGGTCAAGCAATGGCTATGAGTCATCCATATGGCTGACACTGACAGAAATTCTACAAAGTGCTGTACATGGTTTCAAGGTAAATGCTGAGGGGATTTCACAGACCTTGCCAGATACAAAAGTTACATGTTTTGTTATAGCTCTTGCTGTAACTTGGCCTTAACCATCCAGCAGAAAAGTTTAACCATGAGCCATAAAAAGTAAAGCCATATTACTATGCTGAGCTGTAAAAGGCTCAAGTAAACAGCTTCCACCTTTTCCAGTTCTACTGATAACCCACAACTATTATGGAATGTGGACTACATACAGCTACTTTCTCTTAGTTTAATGAGAAGAAATATCTGTACGAATAGTGTTTAGAAAAGTTATCAAGTCTGCATCTTGTACTCCGATCAACTAGTATGAAGACAACAAATTAAGTGCATTATATTAATTATTGTGGCTGTCCTACTAATGAGTTTTGAAATTGCCTCATTGTTATTTCTTTCTCATTAAAATTAATAAAAATTTAAAATACTTAATGATGAAACAAGTAAACAAAAAAAAAAGAATCACTGACTATAGCTAACATTTTACTGAAATTTATATAAAATAGTACTACAAAAATTTAGGAAAGTTTGCAAGACAGTAAGATTTTCAAATCACTTGAAAAATTCTACAACCTTAATGCATCAGAAACTTCATAGACCATGTGTCTGTGTTTAAAATTTGTTTTGTTAATAATTACCTGGTTCCATATTTCCAGGTCAGGAAAGTATTTGCATTAAAAGTGATAGGTATATAATATTCCACAAAATAAACATGTCAACATTTTCAATAGACAAAGGTAGGAATGGTAGAGGGTGGAATCCTATGTTTAGTAATAAACATAATTTTGTGCTGAACATCACTGAATTGAAAGCACTGAACATAATTCACATTATCATTCTAGAAAGGTTCAAAAATCATAAATTTTCTAATAGTTATAATTATAATTAAAAATCATTAAAAAGAATAAACTTGTCAATGATAAAGCTATTATGTTACATCTATTATAGTTTTATTCTGTTGGACATTTGATTGATACATTTAATGGTCATAAACTCACAGTGGGACCTAATACTTTAGAACTGAATTTTATCTGTTACTCCTTGTTTGTGTTCGTACCTTGGTCTCTATCACACACATGTTCACATGCAATTTTCCCAGTATAGGAGAACAAATGCAATTCTTTTGTTGTATTTTTAATGTTCTCAATATTTAAAACCATTTTGATACTAAATATTAGTGTGATCCTTAAAACCAGGCTATATATGTATTTCCTGAGTAACATTTAATTGTATATTTTTACTTATAGAAAATACATTTAAAATTGTGTTTTGTCTCAAGACTTCTTTAGGTTTTTTAGCTTGGCTACTGCCATGGTTACTGCCCTTGGCTGCTAGGACTCAAGCTAACAGAGAAAGCCAGTGCGAGGGACAGAGTGAGCAGTTGGGTAGGCCCAAGGCACAGGTTTCTCCCTTGCCAGCCTTCAAGTGCTATCTCTGAAAGTCACTGCATGTTTTCCATAGTGTGGGGAATGAGTACAAAGTAGGTGGCAGATGTGCTTGTCCCATTCATATTGTCAATTAGCAAGCTCAAGGGGGCAAACTGAAATCTATATGTAACTAATCCCAAACTTTTAAAAAACATTAACAGTGTGTTAAATTACATAGGGTATAACTCATGGGGATTTCATTTCTGCATATTATAAATTTTCTGTTTAATAGAAAAAGAGTTTTCTATTTGAAGAAATTTATGTATAATTTCTTCTATATTTCATTCTTAGTAATTGTTTATTATCATCAAAACTTTTTCTTAGTTAATCTACTTTATATATTAACCTATTCAAATACTATGTGAGTGCTCTGAATCGATCCCAGATTTGTACATATGATACACAACATTCTGGCCTCTCAGATGGACTCACGATTTAATTTTAATTTTGGAATATTCTTTTGAAACATTTAACTTAATTTTTAACTCATACTTAGTTAACTTTCTGAATATTGTCTAATTTTATTTTTTATGGTTTACACTGTATCATTGACTTGCAATCTACCTATAAGACATGGTATGATATTTTGTCCTAGTATTAGAAATTTTAAAAAGTATATATGCATTTTTCCATTGACTTTATAATGGTTTTTCTTTGTCTTTTACACACATATGCACACACACACAAACACAAACACACACACAGACACACACACACCCTTATGTGAAAAAATATGTACATAACCTGACATTAGATTGATGCTGTTTTGTGGAAACTTGCAATGACTTTTTAAATGGGTTAATACAATATAATTGTATTTTACATAGTCCTGCATAACTACCACTTTGAGAACTCTTCATTCCTCATCCAGGACCATACAGCAACTTCTTTTGCCTTCTGGAATATGGTCTTCATTATTTTCTATTTGCCACATCTGGACATATTAGAATATTTTTAGTTCGTATAACTGGAAAACTTTTTTTTTTTTTTTTTACTTTTGATTTTCAAAGGTATGTTTGGCAAGTGTAAAATTCAAATGAGGACAGATTTTGTTTTTCAGTCCTTTGAATTAATTCGTCTAGTTTCTTACCCACTTGTTCTTTTTTCCTTTTTCTAGTGTGAAATCAGATGCTATTTAATTTTGTTCTTCAATAGCTAATTTTTTTCTATATAAATGCTTTAACGATTTTCTTCTTTATAAATAGTTTTGGACAATTGCATTTTTGTATCGTGATATGATTTCACTCATATTTCTTGTGCAAAAGATTCATTTTTTTGGAAATGTGGTGCTATAATTTCAATTAAATTTAGAAAGTTTAAGTCTTTAAATATTTATTGCCTATCCCTTTCTACTTTAAAAGTTCTAATTATACGAATATAAGTTTCTTTTTATTTTTGCACAGAGTGAGCTATTATATGATTGATCTATAAATTCTTCATTTTAGTTTTAGACAATTTTTATTATTATATTAACTTAAGTTCATAAAAATTTTTTTACAATGTGCAGTATATTATAAATCCCATGCTATGTATCAATTTCAGAAACACTTCTCTAACATTCACTCTGTCTACATCTTATATCTTTCACATTTCAATATTTGTTTAGAATTTTTGATATACAATATGATTATTGATTTTCAATATAGTTAATAACAAGAAAAAATAAAATGTGCAATAGATGTTATGAGATGGGAAGAAATTGTTCAAAGGTAAAAAGGAACTCAGCAGTAAGAGGAAAGGACAAAAGGGAAAAAGTAAAGCAGGGAAGTTATGCTACTGCTGTCTCTGAGTTCATTGAAAGAGTAAGTTTGTGCTAATATTAATTCAACAAAAATTTAATATATTTCAATAATATTTTATACTCTGAATAACTACTTCAAACTATACCAATATTCAGTGTATTAAGTATTGTCGTCTTAGGGCCAGCTAAATAGCTCAGAGGATTATAGTGCCTGCAAGCAGGTACACAGGCATGGGGTTTCTTTCCCAGGCTTGCCGTGCTAGCCCAGCCCTTGGGGCACCCTGAGATGGCAACTGAGACTGGGAGTGGTGGCACAGATGTGTAATTCCCATTCTTGGGAGGCTGTAAATAGGAGGGTCACTAGGAGTTTGATCAAGTAGTGAGACCCTGAACACCCTGCTGACCCTTTCCTAAAATCCAAAAAGAAAATAAAAAAGTAATGTCAGCCTATTGTTTCGTTATAAATTTTTGTCTTACATTTTTCCATAAATAAAACTTTAAATGGCCAAAATTTATTTATTTAATTAAAATATTTTTGTATTGCATGTTTCCTGTGTAAACAGAAAATTAAAGTGGATTTCATTGAAGATTCATTTTAAGACATTCCTAATTAAAATCACTTTATTTCATTTATTATGCTATCAACAGTTAATATAATGATTTTCGATTCATTATATGTAATTATTTGACTAGTTAGACGAATATTGTTATTTTATTGTTGTTATTTGTAAAATAATTCAAAATTATAAACGCACATGGTCCAGATTTCTAAATTTAAGTCAGTGTTGATAGTTTTTGGAGATATGGCAAAAGGAAACCTTAAGATTATGTCTTAGACAGTATAAACTGCAATAATCAGTTTTGTTAAAAACCATATAGTTCTCTGGAGCTTAGTTTCTTTTCTTTTCTTTCCTTTTTTTCTTTTTTTCTCTTTTTTGTCTTTTTGAGACAAGTTCTCGCTATGCTTTTCAGACTGGCCTTGAGCTCACTTTTGTAGCCCAGGCTGGTCTTGAACTCGCACTAATCCTCCTGTCTCAAACTCCCAAGTGCTGGGATTACAGGCGTGTGCCACCATGCCCGGCTGCTGGAGCTCAGTTTGAAAGCCATTGTATTTGATGTTCAGGTAATTATTTGTAACGTGATATGAATAAGACTTTCACATTAGTCAAAGTGATATAGATCCTGATAGCTCAGCATAGTAAAGCATCTGCTTAGGCAGAGTGCAGTGGCGGGGATTCAGTCGCTGGCATGCTGTGCTGGTCCCACCCCCAGGGGCACCCTGAGACTGCGATTGAGACTGGGCATGGTGGTATGCCACTGAAATACCAGTCCTTGGAAGGCTGAAAAATAATCACTATGAGTTTGATCTAAATAGTGAGACCCTATAGACACTGAAGATCCTTCCCTAAATACAGAAAAACAAAAATGTATTCATAGAGTGTATTGTATAAAATGTATGAATTGAGGCCTTCTCAAGATGAGACTTACACAGATGGAGGACAAGGTCCAAATTAATTAAGATCACCTAATATTTAATAGGCTGCTAGTGTGGTCATTCAGATGAGCCCAGAACAGAAGCTCATTCCAGGTGTATTGAATAACTTGAATAACATGTTGTATTTGTTCGAATATGAAAAGCAGAAAAGTAACAATTTTCTTCTCATAAAGAACACACAGTTATTACCTACATTATGAATGCTGAAATTTAGACAGTTTCTCCAGTGTTTCTTAGACAAGTTGCTGGGATCAGAGGAAGAGATCTTTCTGTAACTCAACTAATAACTTCCTGTGCAGTGTGGAGAGAGTGCTGAAACTCAGCGCAGGTAAATGACCTGACATAGTCCAGCTAAGGGCGTGAGTACAAAAGCGACAGCCACAGTTACTAATGTGATTTAATCAGCCCATGGAAATGCAGCTAATTCACACTGGAAAAGATGAGAATTTCCATGATTAACACTTGACATATTGAAATAATAATCTGTCTTTAAGCCTAGAAAATCAATTGAAAGCTATTATACCTAGAAAATAAGATTTGCTAAAGTACCTAGATACAAAGTCAAAAAACCAAAATCAATATTTATGTGAGTTATTCACCTTGAGGTTTTGGTTAAGAATATCAGTTTTAGCTGAAATTTTAGATAGGGTCTTAATCGTGCACAGCTCTGCTATTTTATGTCAGTGCTTCTAAAACAAAGGTGAAGTTCTAATTGTGGAAATGTCTTGTCTAATTATAAATCTAGTATTTCAAAACAAATTTAAGGGGATACTTAAAAATGTGACTGCCCAAAAAGGCAACTGTTCTTCAAATTAACTTGGAAAAATAATTAGTGTAGATAGATCAATATCTGTAAAAGGAAATGAGAGAGGGATACTTAAGCCATTATTAGTTAAACATATTGCCACTTAGACTATTTATAATATTGTGATGTCACTTAAGAGTGAAAAACATCTAACTTAAGTGATAAATGAATATTGGTTGTGAGCTGCAATACCACTAATTAATTGTATTATTATCATTATTATTATTATTATTATTATTAATTATTGTTATACCAAGTATTGAACTCAGGACATTGCACCTGCCAGGCTAGCACTTATTCCACTGAGCCAGGCCTTATTCAAAATATTTAAAATAAATTTCCCTACTAATATAACATAAAATGAACCAAAAAAATGTAATTAATTAAAACATATAACATAATTTTTCTCCCAATCTAATTAGAAAAACAAATAATAATAAATAGGATTTCAAGTTTTAATCACAAGATAGCTTTTTGTTTTAGTTTTAGGTGTTTGAAAATCTGTGGCTAACCCAGTCTTGTCAGTTCCCTCCCCCTTTTTAATCTCCTTGCAATTCTTTTTCTTTCACTATTATTACTGTTTAAATCCCTAAGTAGTATAGGAGTAACCACTGGTATGCATAGGGTAGGAAGTGATTGTCCCAAAGCAATGAGGTTTAACACCTCTTTCAACACTACAGACTTGCACACAAGGGCCACAATTCAACCACTAACTGTAACAAACCACTAACACTACTTTCGTAGCAGATACTGCTGTGAAAATGGTTCTCCCTAGGAAATTTTTACTGTTATCCACACTTTTTGCTTTTTCCCTTCAGTACACATAACACATTAGTCTTTAAAAAAAAAAAAAAGGCAATATTTGTGGCAATGCCAAAATCTTGGCAAGAAATGTACTACCTGTTTTCTTCTTGCTTTAACTTTCTCAAATATTTTTGGTTGATTGGGTGATTTTCACTTCTCTTGTTACTGAGGATTTTTATGTATCTTTTCTACCTATGCATGAATTTTTATAAATGGTTCTTCATTGGTTATAAGCATTAAATATAAACTTTCTTTATAACATACACCAACTTAAAATAATCTGATGATTAGGAGTTCTTTACTAAATTAGAAAGCTATCACAACCAACACATATATATTTCATTAAAATTACAAAACCTTTCCTTTCAAGAGATAAGATTTTTTGATATATTTTAAAATAGCATAATCTTTCATTTATATTTATGTGTTTTTCTGTTTTGTTAAAATACAGTATGGGACATAATTTACTTAATATTTTGTTAACTTTGCCCTATAGTAACGTTTGTTTTATGTCACATTTGAATTAGATAATATCATAAGTCACATTTTTTGTTGCTGACACAAATTACTTGACACTTGAAGTTAATGTAGAAAAGGATCATCTGACACTAAGGCAGTACAGGTTTCAGTCCATAATCAGCTGGCTCCAAGGGAGGGTGGCATGGCAGACAGGAGACAGCAGAGTTACATGGGGCAGGACAACAAGCCTCTTTCTGTCCCTTATTCTGTACCCAGGCTCCCAGAAATATGACAATAGCAAACCCATCGGTGGACTGATTGAGTGATCCTCATCCTTAATCTGAGCCTTGCACTGTGACTCAATCACACACTCTAGATTCAGGCACCCTTGCAAAGTCTCCTGTCTGGCTGCTTGAGGCTTAGGGAGTGGCATCTAAACACAAGCCATACCTGTAACTTGGAAACGTCTGCGAATTTTATTTTGATTCTGAGTAAATTATTCAGTTATGAAACAACAGATATTTGTTCTCTTCTATTTATGCATTGTGAAATGAACAGCTAGATATTTAATGTTCAGTGTAGTGGTTGATACACTGCGTCAACTTGGCTGGATGACTCAGTGGCCTGGTTTCCTGTTTGTGGGAGCCCCGCCCTGCGGTACAGTTGGTTCCTGGAGCGTGATCAGGGCCTGCCTAGGATACGACTGGCTCCTCCCTAGAGCGGGATCAAGGGTCCATCTGGGGTATGATTGGCTCTATCCTAGGGCACAATGGGCCCAGGTCAGAATGACTGAGCACAAAGAGACTTTTTATTTATTATTTATGTATTTATTTATTTATTTATTTATTTATTTATTTATTTATTTATTGTCTTTTTGAGAGAGGGTCTCACTGTGCAGTTCAGGCTGGCCTTGAGCTCACTTTTGTAGCCTCAGGCTAGTCTCGAACTCGCACTGATCCTCCTGCCTCAGCCTTCCAAGTGCTGGGATTACAGGCTTGCACCACCACGCCCGGCTACAAAGAGACTTTTTAAAGGGCTAAGGAAGGAATCAAGATTTCATTTCGTTGGAGAAGCTTCAGTCTTCGTGTTCAGGCTGGACTTCATCGTCTGGCTTACAGCACAGACTCTTCGGCCTCCAGCTTGTATCTTTCACCATCCGTCGCAGACTCTTCAGTATCCATTACAGATACTTCGGTCTTCCAGCGCCCACCCATCAGCCGACAGATAGAGACCTACACGGAGTGCTGCAGTGAAGTTCAGACCTCGGGACTGAATTCTTCAGTCCCGAGCATGCAGAGGCCCTCTGCACACTTTCTCATTGGACTCTGGCTGACGACTGTAAGCCAATCTTATAATTCCTTATAGACTGTATATTTAGTGTTGCTATTCATTACTTATATCTGTTCTGTTCCTCTAAATAAAACCCTGACTAATACAATTCAGAAAAACAGTGATGAGCTCAAGTACCTATGTTGTAGAGTAATAATATCACTAAGCTTGTCTTCTGGAGGGATAAGAACATAACTTTACAGACCAAAACTTAGAGAAGAAGAAGGGTTGCAAGGATAGCCAATATATTGGCCCTGGCCCTTGAAGGTCAGTGAGGAAACAGGACATGAGAACTTGTGCTGTAACATAACTCAGTGGTTTCACAAAATATCTGTCCAAGAAGATTATGAGGCCACAGAGGAAAGGGATGGAAGATATACAGTGTACCTAAGGACAGTTACCTAGAGAGAAAACATTCTCTTGGGCTTTCACAGAGAGCAAATTGGTCAAGCAATGGCTGTGATTCAACCAGACAGCTGACACTAACAATAGCTCTACAAAGCACTTTACATGGGAGATACAGAAATTATATGTTCTGTTATACAGGTATTCTTTAAACTTGTCCTTAACCACCTAACAGAAAAGTTTAACCATGAGACATAAAAAGTAAATCTAGCTGAGCTGTAAAAGGCTTAAATCAATAGCTTCCAACATGGCCAGTTCTCCCAATAACCCTTTGATTATGGAATATTGGACTATATTTACAACTACTTCCTCTAGTTCGATGAGGAGAAATTTTTTGTAACAATGATGATTACAAAAGTATCATATATCCATCCTACCAGCATGACAACAATATGAGCTGTATGAATTATTGAGAATGTACTACTAACATGTTTTGAAACTGTTGCATTGTTATTTCTTATTAAAAGTAGTAAAAAATAAATCTGAAAAAATGCAATGTATTAATTATTGTAACTGTCCTACTAACCTCCTGTGAAATTGTCTCATTGCTATTTTTCTCATTAAAATTCATAATAGAAAAAATAAAAAATAAAAAATTTCTTTAAATAAAAAAGAACATGAGACTAACTCATGATCCACTGGGATTATAGGTTTTAGTACTGCTGGAATTACAGATTTTAGCAATGCTTGGATTATGGATATTTGGACCTTCCCAAGCCTGAGGCAATAGCCTGAATGCAATTTGGTTGTGATTGTTCCACCTCTATGAACTGTTATTCTCTGGCATGTACCCTTTTGCATTGGAGCCAGCTGAATATGGACTGAATCCTCCAGTAACTATGAGCTAAATAAACCTTTCTTTCCTTCATTTTGGGTTTGGGGTATTTGTCCCAGCAATAAGAGTAATGGAGACAAATATGGACCTTCTTTATGTACATTGCACATAAAGTACAATATTTTCAAAGTTCATCAAATTTGTAGCATGAACTAATGCATGACTTTTTCATGGACAGTATTGCACCATATCAGTGTATCTGCCACATTTTGTTTATATGTCAAGTGACGGGCATTGCTTCCTGCACCTATATAAATTTGGTTATTATGAGTAATGTGATGGACAACTATTTTAGAACTTTAAATAATCTTTCTTTCTCTTGGTATATATACAGGCATTAAATTTTTGAGTCATATTTTTGTTTTTAACTTATTATTGTGTGTGTGTGTGTCTGTGTGTGTGTGTTACTAAGGATTTCATCCAGTTACTTTGCAGTAAGTTATATCCACAGCCCTTTTAGGTTTTTAAGACTGGTTTTTCCTAAGTGACTGAATTGATTAACCTATATTCAAACTTGTGATTCTTCTGCCTCAAACTCCAGAGTGCTGACATATCACATGTGTGACATCAACATCCAACTCTTCACGTTTTTTGAAGTATCTATGTCATTTAGTATTTCCAACAGCAAGTTGAAAGATATTTGAAATTCTTTTTGCAATTTTTAAATATTAATGATGCAGATTTTATTTATTTATTTATTTAAATTCTTAACCAAATGGAGAAGTGGCATCACATTTTGGTTTTAGTTTTAGCTGCCATGATAGCTAATGATCCTTAATACATTTGCAGACCTTTTCTTTGTATCTGTGTATTATCTTTTGAGAAAAATATGTCTAGATATTTAAAATATTTTAAAATTTCACTTGTATTTTTGTTATTCATTTTAAAAGTTTTAGAAATAGTCTACACATGTCATGATTCTATTTACAAATTGTTTCTCTTTTACTTTTCTCAGCATACAAAATGATAATAGAAAAAAAACAGCATTAGAAAAATACAAAATTTCACTAAAGAAAGTAATAGGAATCACACAATTTTTAAATCACATTCCAAGTCAGTTATATTTTCCATTTTGCATTTTGTTTGCATATTTAAGAAAGTGGTTAGCATGTAATTTGATTCTCACAGTGAATTTCTCAGACTTTTAGAATATGACAAAGCAGCTAGCTAGTCTTCTAGATTATAATATAATTATGAAGAGAAACAATGTCTTAGCTTTATTTAGGATGAAAGAGTATTATTTAGTCATTTATTTCCAAATACTACTGTGAAAGCTTTTAACAAACTCAGGAATGATAAATGACAATGATAATTTTGTGAGTGTTCAATACTGAGGAGCTCCACAAACGGAGACACCTGATTTAGGTTAAAATGTTAGGTAATATGTCTGATTTTTAAAATACATGACACCTCTTCACACCTTTTTATATCATCCTCAAAAAGTGGATCCCATATTTCGAGAGTGAGAACAGTAGTTTTATGTTCCTTTAATATTTAGCAGTTTTCATTCTCATTTTTAAGAAGCTTAATTAAAAGATACTGTTTTTAATTTTGTAATTATACATTGGTTCCCTAAAAGGATTAATACGGTTTTTTTTATTATACTATAGATGTGGAAACCATCTCAGGAAATGCGTTGCAATGTTAAAAATAAATTTCCATCATTACAAAGTCCATTAGCTTAACTTCCTCTGGCATAAGAGAACCAAGCTTACCACGTGTTTTGCAATGCAACTAATTATATGGCAGAGGGCATTTTGGAAACATTTTACCTGTGATACCATGTACACTTGTAATACAGATCTGTCCGTGATAAATTAAATAAAAATATTACAGGTATTCAAACATTCACAAATAACAGTTAAAACATAACAGATATAAATTTAAAAGCAGGTAACTTTTCTTCAACCTAAATTGTTCTTTGTCTTTTTCTCTCAAATCTTGCATCTTAGCAAACAGTCTTACCTTTTTGTTTTATTATGAAAGTTTTTAAATTACCCTTGCAACTTTGAATTTTCTTTCACAACTTCAAACAGCTCAAATAAATAAAATTTTATTGCAGAAAGCTCTCTGTTTCTACTGAGACAATTAATTGGAGACTTGCAGAATCTTGCAGAATACTGGATGGATCCATGTTTGATTTTTAAGCATTGAACAGTTTGATAGATGGATAAAATGCACATTTTTATGCTTTTTTAAAAGAAGGGATCTGAGGATGCCGCTCAGTGGTAGGGTGCTTGCCTAGGATGCACAAGGCCCTGATACCATCAAAATAAAATAAAATTTATAAAAGGAGGTTATGTAAGATGTGTAACTTTTGGGTTTTAGATTATTAATTGTGGTAATTAGTCTGTTTTAGAAAAAATGTTCTCTCATAGAAATTTTGTATGAGGTGAAATACTATCTCTTTTGTTTTTCTAAGAATGCAGATAATTTCCAGGTTTTCTCCTCTTTTTTTTTTTTTTTTTTTTTTTTTTTTTTTTTTTTTTTTTTTTTTTTTTTTTTTTTTTTTTTTTTTTTTTTTTTTTTTTTTTTTTTTTTTTTTTTTTTTTTTTTTTTTTTTTTTTTTTTTTGTGGGACAAGGGTTTGAACTCATGACCTTGCAGTTGCCAGGCGGGCAGTTGTGCCACAGAGCTATCTCCCTGGCTCTTTCTCTTCTTATTAATAAGCTACATGTCACTATTTCTATTGATCTAATCACTCAAAGAACAAATATATAGGGTAGAATTAAGGCAGAAAAATGTCACATTTTGTAAATCATGCATTGTTTTTAGACACTTTTTCTATCGCAAAATACTTAAACCATAATTCAGTGAATATTTGTAGAGCATTTGCCCGGAAAGCTAGAAAAATATGTAAATGACTAAGATCTATATGTGATATAGCTATTGTGCATTTTTGTATTAAGGTATAAAAGTAAAAAAAAAATAAAATCGTACTTTTAAAGTACTCTCAAATACATTTAGCTATTAATAATAAAAAACTGACCAAAATAATTTTAATATTCTCATCTTTATATCCTGTACATGTAGTTTATCATAAAAAAAGGCAAAGCACATCAAAAGTAGCCAGATGGTAGCTTACAGAGCAAATAGAATTCAGTATTTGTTAATATGCTCCCTATGGAACCGAAATGACTTTGTGTTTTCAAATTTCACTGAAAGGTTAAAAAAATGAAAAATAAAAATTTACCATTCCTTAGATGTGAGCTAAAGAAAGTTATTTTTGAAGGGTACAGTATCTAAAAGGAAAAATAGAATGACTCCACAATGGAGAAACCTGTTCAATAAAATCTCAGCCTGGTGTTGATGTTCAATAGCAGTTATCACGAATCATGTTGTGACCTGTACCTTAGTGTGTAGGATAACAATGGTTCCTTACCTCTACCATTTTTCATCATTAAACCTACATGCACAGCCTAATCATGTATAAAAATTAGACAAATTCCATGAGGGGAGCATATTTTAACATACCTCTATATGCTGGAAGTACTAGAACATTAAGAGAGTCTGAGAAATTCTCACATCCAGGAAGAGTACAATAAGTGTAATATTAATAAGATGAGGCGTGCTGGTTAAGACTGTGAGGCATGGATAGATACTAGTGAAAAGTGATAAAGAGTAAATGGAGTGGTGATGTTAGGTAATGATGGGTGTCAGTTCATTATAAAATAATACCCTACTGCTATAACATGATAATCATAAGAAAATGTTACTGTCAGCATAAGGGAACTCTGTTCTATATGGTTAATATTTTTGTAAACATACAACAGCTCCAACATCCATTGAATTAGGAATAATTTCAAAAATAGGAAAAGCATGACATACTGAGCTCACAAAACCTAAAATATTAAAAATGTAGCCTTTGTATTAGATGTGAACTGATATCTGAGTTAGAGCTTTCAGTTTCTACATTCGTTCCTTATTGTATTTCAGGATAAATTTTGGTGAAATACAAACTTCAAATCTCAGTAGGTTGGCAGTGTTGATATAGAAAAAAATTCTGCTGGTTCTTTTCTCAATTAGGATTTTAGTCCATTTAACCTTTTTTTTTTTTCTTCTTCTTCTTTTTAACTTCTGTAACCATAATATATGTCCAGGTACTAACAAATCAAAGCTGAAGTATTACGCTTTGAATATCAGTCCTTTCCACCAGAGACAGTGCCGTCTCCTTTCCCACCACCAACCACAATCCTTGAAAAATAGCAGCAAGAAAATATATTTATTACAATTAAATTATAAGTGTAACTCCAGGCTATCCTAATATCTCAGCAGTACTGTATATAATATTTTTAAAGTATTATGATCCAAAAATCTGCCTCAACTATGGAGAGCAACGTTCAAAGAATGAAATAGAAACAAATTCTGTAGGGGATTAATTAAGAGGGCTGTTTTGTTTTATGCAGTTCAGTGCTCAGTAACTGGAAAACTAGTTTGAAACCGCCAGAAGTAAAACTTATGAAGCTGTGACTTCAAAATACATTCATTCTGTGCATAGCATTTTTATTACATTATTTAACACAGAAAATGGTATTTTCGACAGAGAGCTTCATGACATACAGCGGTAATCAAATTTGCAATTTTTATGTAAAAAAAGTAAATGAAGATGCTACTTGCAATTTTGAACAAAATGTTGACCTGAACACGGTATTTAATCTTACAGTATATTGAACAGATTTTAAAATTGACTTTAAGCAATTCCATGGCCAAAAAGGAGTTACATCACCTGAAATGATATTCACATATTCAAATGTGATGACATTTCCCTCTCTTTTGATTATTTAAATTTAAGAAAGTATTTCATACATTAAGTAATTAATATAATTTGTGAAAGTAAAATAAACTCCTTTCAACATATGTGATTTAAATTTCATTAAAAGCTTTTACTGGGTTTGTATTTAGAAATTTAATAAAACATAATTATTTTTTACCAAGAAGTGATAATTTTTACAATCCGTAGAACTGCTAACATTAATTAAATTTTCTTTTTTCTTACTTTGATGAAAATGAAAGATAAAATTGTATGGTCACCATAAAACATGTGGTCTGATCACTTCATCAATCTATCGTATTTACTAATGGAAACAAAGAACATTGGTAAAAATATTTTCAAGGAGATATTTGGAATCTTGAGACATGGAAACGTGGCTAACATGCTGCCATTGAACTTCTAAATTTCTGCCCATGCCTAAAGCAATCCCAAATTTAAAGTTTTAAGTCATGGAATTAGATATATTTGAACACTTAAATATATTTGAAAAGTATATGGTACTTATATTTGAAAACTTCCTTCTGCTATTTCTGTAAGATTTGAAACTCTTCTATGGAAGAACATAAGATGAAAGCCCAGAACTCCTACATGTAATACATAATTCTGCACAGAAATGTTAATTCTATAGCTTAGGGTCTATAAAGGAGTAAATAAAATTATATGTTGCCTAAAGTATATAATTATTTTCAGGGTATGCACTATACAAATATTACTATCCTGATTAGATCTGCTTCATTTCTATACATGATAAATCCATTTCCTTAACTCACATTATCTCCTATATCCAAACAAGTAACTACTATTATATGTTTTTGGAATAATTCATGCTGTGAAATCAGCAATTATGATTTTGAAAATTCTAACATAGCTATATTCATTTTCGTATTTACTGAGTCTCTTAGCAGCTTACATCAAGTTGGAAAACTTTCTATTAATTTTCAAGTGGCTTTTACTTGATTCCTGTGTTGTGTAATTCAAACAATTTTCAAATTGTCATAATTTTAATCGACTTCAATAAATACTTAAAATCTGGAAGAGTAACTTGATCCAAGTTTATAATAGTTTTATCATTACTGGCTATTACGTCTTTCTTACAGTACTCTGCATTTTGTTTGAGTATACATAACATCTATTAGCATACTTATTTTATTGAGTAGTTGTTCATTATGCCAAAATGAGGAAAGTTCTTACAGTAACTCAGTGTGTATTATGAAGCAAGTGGTCAATAAATGATTACTGAGTCATTTGAATTAGATTGCTCTTTTATTCCTTTTGTGCTATTAGAACAAGATACTCAAGACTAGATCATTTTTAAAAAATAAAAAATGTATTGCTCACATATCTGGAAGCTTCTGAGATTCAGTTAGGTCAGTGTGTTACTGGGTAAGACTTGTTCCTCATAGATGGTACCATCTTGGCCTTCTTCATACGGTGAAAGGAACAGAGCATATAAAAGGGGATGAGTGCTCCGGTGAATGAACACAAGACACACAAGGCCTGTGTTGACTTCCTGTATGCCCTTTACAAAGCACTGTCTGAATGTTCCGAATTGTAAAGCTCTTAAGATCAAATCATTTTCCCCAAACCTCACTTCTTCATATCATCACAGGGGAGATTGCTTCAGTTCATAGATATAGAGGAATCTTTAGAACATGGCATGCAACTCTTGGGCTTCACATTTCCTATCCTCCTCCCATCCAAAAATACATTTATTTGTCCCAGTATCCCGCAAAGTCTTGGCTTGCTTCAGCCACAACTCCAAGTTCTGAGTCACAGAGTTTCACATAAAGCAAATAGAGGTGAGACTCACAGTATGAATCATCCTGCAGCAATTTGAAATCTACACATTTTCCAGCAAAATCAAGCCAAGTATATGGCTGCTTACAGAAAGGGAACAGAAGTTCCCCTTGCAATGAAGGAAAATAGGAAAATAGAAGTAGCAGATATCACGTGAGTTCAAAACCGAAGGCACTCATTATATAAATATGGAGAAAACTAGGGTAAGGTTGGAACCTCAAGCATCTGGCCAACTCTGCCCATTTGGCCTTGCTCAGTGTGGTTCTGGTTTAATTTTGCCTATACTATAGCTGTGTTCTGTGGCCTTAGTACTGGCTTCACAGCACTGGAGGCTCCAAGGTATGCCCTAATCCCATAGCTTCAGGAGGCACTGTCATAGTGGGTATCTCTAAGTGGTGGTCCAGGTCTGTGGCAGTTATCTGCTTGAGGCAGATACTTTCTACAGCATCTTTTGAAATTTAGGTGAAAGTAGCTAAGCTCCAAAGTTTATGCATATTCCATATGTGCTTTGAGTACCATGTGGTTCCTCCACAGTTCTCCCCAAGTCCCATTCCTTTGCAGCTGCAGCCTGAGCTATACCTGGAACAGTTAAAGCCACAGCAGGCAGAGTTGATGAATACTGCAGTAGAAAGGCAGAAGCAGACACTAATATGGTCCTGGTCAGTGATTCTGCAGTTTTAGCTGGTGCGCTGGACCCTCACTTAACAAAGCTGTCTGTGAGGATCCTGGCACTCTGGAACCAGGAAGCCTCAAATACCTCCCAAATGCTTTTGTGCTATAGCTACATTGTCTTGATAAATACAGCATCCAGCTTCCTTATCTGCGCAACTCTCTTTCAGAAGTTTTCCTGGCCACAAACACAGTATCTTCTCCAAAATAGGCATTTACATCTTTGTAAATGGCTAGATTATTTTCCAGTGTTTTAATTCTTACTTACTGATGGGATTTGCCTTCAATTTTTTTTCCTTGCATTTTACTACAAGTGCTCAAGAAAAGCCACGTAGCTCTCCGTATAATTTTGCTGAGAGAATTCCTCAGAACAGCATCTTGTCACTATTAAATTCTTATTTAAATTCTTTCTACTACAAAGCATTTGGTCACAGCTAAGATCTTGGCCATTTTTTGAAAAAAAATAATTTAATTGGTATTTTTAAACAAAGATACCTTTTCCTCCAATTCTAAGAAATGTACTATTTATCTACTTAATAAAAATTGTTATTACTCTCTATATTTTTTTCAGCATGTCTACATAGAGACTAAGAAGGATGAACGCTTGCCTATTTCTTTTTTTAATCTTCTGGAATCTTACCAGATACATTACCTTTAGTGTCCTACTTAAGGTAATATTGATTTCTCCAAAACCCACTTCAAAATGGTTTCAGCAACATCCCCTCACTTAATTCCAGCAGTGCTTCCTTAATTTTAGGTATTTGATATGGCATTACCAAACATCTCTGAGACCAATTTCGGTCTTTTCCACTTGTGCTACTGCAAAAAAAAAAAAAAGTCTGGAGACTAAACATTTTACAAGCAACAGAAAGACATGATAATCCAGGAGGCTAGCGTGTCCCCTTTCAGTGTGGTAGCAAGTTTTTTGTCTGATCAATGTCCACTCCTCAGAGATGCACTGCCCAGGGGTGACCGAATGCAGAGTGCAAGGATGGCAGTGAACGAGACAAGCACTGTGTGTTCATTGGCAGAAAAACGAAAGGCAAAAGTGCCTAAGCTAGTTGCTCCTAGCCATTTCACAAAACACAAATCTATTTATGAAACTGGAATCCTCATTAATCTCTTGCTAAATGTCACAGCGCTTAACACAGTAAACCACAAGGAAGACGTGGGACAATTATACTGCAGTAGCTGCTATATTGGACTATTCATCATTTCTGGCTCTCTTTTAGTGCAATTAACGCATTGTAGTTTAATACATATAATACACAAAACTTTACTTGTATCTCATCTGTTGTATGGAAGCCTTAAATAACAATGGATGGAGATATTTTTCTTTCATGTATAAGGAAAGAATTTCTATGGTATATTATCCTCCTAAAATGCATTTGCACCATTAAGTTTCATGGTATCACTTGCACAAAACTAAAATCTTATATTTTAGAATCTTTTCTTCACTGATAATGAAGCATAGCAAAAATTCAAAACATTAGAAATAATATCTATATTTAATTTGTACAAAAAGGTATTATGCAGAGATATTTGTGCCAAGGGATATCAAAATAAATTCTCTGAAATTTCTGGAGTTATTTTGAGACAAATTTCTACCATATAGCCTATATCACAAAAATATTGGAAAAATGTTAGAAAACTACTGAAGGGGAAAATTGTGATTGAGTAATAATACACTATAAATGTCAAAACCATATTTCCCTTCCTATTTACATTTTATCATTATTATAGATACTTCACTATTTTGATCTGTTTGCATCAAATCATAGTGAATGCAATTTCAGTCCTCTATAGTAAATCTTATTAAGTAAAACCAGATAAAATTTCATGGCGACTCAAAATACACTTCTGTGTGTGTTGATGGCTTGGAGTTTCTGATGGAAATTTGTTTTAAACAGGTTTCAGTAATCCAATTTCATTTTGACAAGTTACTGCTAAATGTCACTCAAGGGTATTTCAAAATATCTTTTCAACTTCAGGAATAACATTTTAAAGTAAAAAAAAGACTAATATATAACATCCATGCCAAAGCCATTCATTCTGAGTTTGAGAAGGCTGCTGTACAGAGAGGATAGGTAACCTGAAGAGCCAGACAGCTAATGGAGGTAGGAAACTGCAAAAATATCTTTTGATGTGACTAAATTTAAGCATTTTTAAATATTGCTTTTCAAAGCAATGCCACAGGCACTGCAATTTTTGAAGTAGCAAAGAGTTTTAAACATGAAGTTATACAAGCTTTTCTAGTGAACTATTCAATTTATAGTTCTGAGCCTCTAGTCTTAATAGTTTGTTAGTAGATCTTTGTATAATCAGCAACCCGTGGTTAAAAGAAACTTTAGTCCTGTTAGAGAGGATCAGATAAATAATAACAACCAATTTTTCTATTAGTCATAACGGAAGACTGAGTTTACAGTCTATAGCATAATCTAAATGGTTAAAGGATTAACAAGTATGTACCTATTGTTTGTTTTAAAAAAGCTTTTTAGAGAATATCTTTAACATAAATCTTTGTAGCATGTCAAATTTAAGAAAAATAATTTTAAACATGGGATGGAGGAAGTATTTCAAACTTTGGAGATATTTAAGAGCACTTATTTGAACAAGACTAAAATATTTAGCAGAATCCTCAAAATGTAAAAGTAAACATTGATTAAGTTGACTGAAAGAATATCTTTAATGTATTTCTCAATATTTGTTTTACAAGGTAAAAAAAAAACAAAACTAAAGTTTCGCACTAACAATTCTCAATTGAGAATATTTTACAGCTCACAGGTTTATATATTATACAAATAATAAAAAATAAGCAATAGCTTTTCCAGTCACTATTTCCAAAAATAAAGAAAAATGTATATTTTAAAAATAATATATTAGAGCAAGAGATTTTATTGCTACTTATTTGTGGTATGTAATGTTTACCTTCATCTTAGGGAAGAAGACCATGTACTTAACATTTCTTACTTTTGGTTTTCATGTGTATTTTGATTTTCTTTTTACCTGGACTCAAACTCAAGGCTTTGCCAGGCAGGTGCTGCGCTGCTGAGCTATACCACAGTCTTAATATTTATTAAGTAATATTAATGTATTACTTCTCTTACTTCTTTCTCTCTTTCCACCTAGGGATCCTCTTCCCCTATTTTTTTTCTTTCTTTGTACTCCATGCTTGTACCATAGAATGTTTACATTCACTGTAAGTACTTGGTCTATGTACCTGACACATCATAATTCTTTGTATGTCCCCTTCCACTCTCTACCTTTCTTCACCCTGCATCATTTTATGCCCTTCTCATCTGCAAAAGTGGTATGTCCTTGTTTGCATTTGTCTGCATCTTATTTTGCTCTTTGCAGAGAATGAAAGAAAATAGTTAAGTTTAATGACCATATACTGAATACTTGAGAGACAATGTTTGTTTGAACTAGAATTTTCCTCGTACATAGGTAGTGGAATTCTACTAAGGGGAGGCTAGCAGATATTTGTAGATGGCTGATTGCCTGAGAGTTTAGAAACATCTGCACTGCCTGTCGTGATTGAGTCTCTCATACTGTCCCTCTGTGTGTTGCAGTGTCTGGTATAAAATAATTTTTAGAAGAGTGACTCAATGATAAGTTATTGATGTCTTAAATTTTTTATAAAATGATTAAGATCTACAAATACAACACACAAAACATGGAACAAATAGTAGGATTTCAAGTATTTCTCAGACATTTCCCCATGGTGTTTCCAATTCAAATTCATAGTCACACCGCATGATAATGACTTCCCACCATTTTCAAAGTCCAGGACTTCACAGAGTGGTCATGGGCAGTTTGCATCCAATTTTACATTAGTCAAATTGTTAAGCAGATTGCCATCAGACAGCCCTGGGAAGCACTGTCCTAGTAGCCAGTGGCAGTGATTATCACAGATGTCACTTTCCAGGGCCAAGGATCATGTGTTTTGTGTATATGTTTGTTTTTTTGCAATAGAATTATCATTTTATGAAGCCTGTTAAAATACATTTGCACTTTCTTCTCACAGGTTGAAAATGCTGTATTCTTTAACTATCCCTAACCCTTCTTTCTGGAATCCAAATAAGCCATTGTACACACAGAAATCATAGCCCATGAGTACTATCACCTGCTCATCTATACACTCTACCTTCCTTATTTATCAGTGAACCAACATCTGAAATGAAAATAAAATGTTTCTGAACATTTTCCTGTGCATTTCTCAAGTTTTCAAAGAATAATCTGATTTTCTTTATATTCTTCCTCAAAGGCAAAATGAGAAACTGTCCATAAATAATGACACATTACTTATGATTAGATACATAAAAACCAGGAACTCTGTCAAACGTGTCAGACAATGCTGTACACTGCCAATCGTTTTCTCTAATTACCTAGAGCTGTTTCCCTTGAATACCTTTAAAAGTATAGCACGGAGGCTGTTAGACTGTGGAATAAGTAAATTCCACGTGATTCCTGAACCTAACATGTACTCAGAGAAGAAAAAAGTTACAGAGAAAATTTTAATAATTATTTTGTTCAAAGCTCTAGTAGTTTTCTCAGATTGTCATGATTGAGTTTTGATAACGTAAATATATACATATATTTATATTAAAGTAATATGTTTTATACAATGTAAACTTGATTTAAATCACCTAAATTTCTAGTTTCTATGATAATGAAACATCATGAAAAGGCATATGTATAAATTTGAATAATTGTGCTTGACTTATTTTAATTGAAAGCTACTTATTTCAATGTTGTTATACAAGTATGTCTATATTTAACTCATTAGGAAAAAAAACAAAATTTTTCTTAGTGTCTTTTCTGCTGTTAAAATGACCAGGGATTTGTCTCAGACACACAAGTGCCTGCCTGGCAAGCTCAAGGTCTCGAGTTAGATCCCTGGTACCATTAATAATAATAATAATAATAATAATAATAATAATAATAATAATAATAATAACAAATGAACTACCAAGAGCTCGATACGTTATGAAGAAAAAAATGTTTTGATTCACGATTTTGCTCTGCAGCCAAGAACTCATACCGAGTGAAAACCTTTTTACTGTCCAAGTTGTGAACTGGCCCTGGGTGTCACGTGGATGGAAACAGAAGTGTAGGACAGATCTTATCCATGTGGCTTTATACATGATGAGCTCTCAAGACAACGTAGAAATCTATCTTAACCCATTAACCATATGAATAAATTAATCTCTTCAAAAGGGATATATCTTAATTACTTTGCGGTCTTCCATTTCACAAAATAGAAAAGAATTGTTTGGCTTATGGATTCCAAGATCAGCCGCACCATGGATCTGGGTCTTGCCTTGGTCTGCAGGGTAGAAATTGCTGAAAGAATGGGGTGGGGCTAGCAACGCACCCTGTGCCGGGAAGCAGAGGAGAAATACGGAAAGACAAGGCCTGCCCTGCCCCTGGAGGTTAGATTTAGTCATATCCAAGTGGCTCTGTATGGGCACTAAACTTTCTAATCATGGACCTGTGAGGGACACTTACTTGTTCAAACCACAATGGTTGGTAAAACCACCAGAGTGGGAAAGTAGACATAACTCTTGGTGTGTTCACTTCCTTACTTTTGCCAGTGGTAAATTGCCTTAAGATTTATTCTCAAATCTGTATTTATCAAAACATATAAAATATTATATCTATTTTACACATATCTTACAATCTAAAACTATTGGTTCTACTTTGCAAATATTACTTCTGTAAGTTCTGAGAGTCAATCAATGTACAACACCAAAAGTTGTACTTTGGAAGTTGTAAGAAAATGAGACTGGACGTGGTGGTATGCATGTAATTACAGCTCTTGGGAGGCTGTAAATAGGCAGATCACTACGAATCCGATCTAGTACTGAGACCCTGAACACCCCTGTAGACCATGCCCTAAAATACAAAAATGAAAAGAAACTTGTAAGAATGAAAAATATTACATTTCATGATTAAAATATTAAAACCAAAATAGAATGTAATAGAAGCCGGGCGTGGTGGCTCACGCCGGTAATCCCAGCACTTGGGAGGCTGAGGCAGGAGGATTGTTATGAGTTTGAGACCAGCCTGGGCTACAAAAGTGAGCTAAAAGCCAGCCTGAACTGCACAGTGAGACCCTGTCTCAAAAAGCAAAAAAAAAAAA
>PVJA010023789.1:0-32484 GCA_004027025.1 Myocastor coypus | reverse complement strand
AGTAGAATAAACGCTTGCCTGGCAAGCACAAGGACATGAGTTAAATCCCCAGTTCTGCCAAAAAAAAAAAAAAAAAAAAGAAAAAAAGAAAAAGAAAAAGAAAAAAAAGAGATGAAACTACTTAAAATTATTGATGGAATTCATACTGTGTTGTTTTTGCTTATTTCATCAAATCATGCTATTTGTTAGTTCATCTAAAAAGATCCTTTAGGGGCCTGGTGGGATGGCACAGTGGTCTAAAGCGCCTGCTTGGGAAAGCTTGGGCGGCTTCAGGGACTGTGGTTCAATCCCCAGCACCACATGCTGCACCAGCCTTGCCCTCGGGGCGGGCTGAGCCGGCCATAAAAATGAGTGAATAAACAAACAAAGGCTCTGAAACAAGAAAAAAAAAAAAACATAAAAAATTCTTAAAAAAAATTAATACTTACATAAAAAGATCCTTTATAAAACTGCTTCATTGGGAAGCTTTTCTAGTTTCAGAGCTGCTCTTGAAAGCTTTCTCAATTCTTCTGCAGCCACTGGAGCATCTACTACAGTGTATGCCATTGAAGCTAATGGAGACCCGAGTGTTGACTTCGACCCTGGGAAGGGTGAAGGTGAAACCCAGTACCTTGTCAAGTGGAAGGGTTGGTCTCACATCCACAGCACATGGGAGAGCGAAGAGTCCTTACAGCAGCAGAAAGTGAAGGGCCTCAAAAAGCTAGAGAACTTTAAGAAGAAAGAGGATGAAATCAAACAATGGTACATTTGCATCATATGTTCAAGAGATCCAGTTATCCTGAGACAAGGAAAGGTTCTAAAATAATGCAGGCAGAATATAGCTATACAACCCTAAATTTTTCCTTGATTATCTGGACGTGCAGCCATGTGCAGTTGTTTTGTGAAAGTGTAATTTAAATACATATTTTTGTATCACTAAGTGTTTAGAATTATTATTCTCAGCGATGTTTCACACATCATCTGTTGAGTCATCACAATAAGGGTGTAAGAGGTGCAGTGTTATTACCCTGTTTTGTGTATGGGAAAAGTAAGGCATAAATAAACTGAGCAGTAAACCTTGGACTTGAATCTTGGCACCCTGAGTCTGTAGTCTGTATTTAAAGCACCTTGTTGCTTAGCTGTGGGAGCCCTGATATGTTTTAGGTGTGAATAGTTGGTATTGTACAACACTGGGTTACATACAGCTAAAGAAACTGACCCTGGTTTTACCAGTCAACTGACAAGAATTACGTTAGGATGTTTAAAAAAAGGCACAGACTCAGTTATAAAGACGACTAAAAGGACAGAATGAAGTAAATAGATTTCCTTTCCTATGTTGGGTTTGTGCTCTGGTATATGTATGCAGGGTCACAGAATCTAATTGGTATATGCTTTTTCCTTTGTCTTTTGTCAAGGTTAGGGAAAGTTTCTCCTGAAGATGTAGAATATTTCAATTGCCAACAGGAGCTGGCCTCAGAGTTGAATAAACAGTATCAGATAGTAGAAAGAGTAATAGGTAAGTACATGGGAACTCATGTAGCCATGCTCAAACTCAAAGAATAGGCACTTGGTCTAAGGAGAGTAGAAAATAAAAATACATTTGGATGGCTGCATTTTTTTTTTTAAATTTTATTTATTTATTTATTTTCTTGTTTCAGAACCTTTGTTTGTTTATTCACTCATTTTTATAGCTGGCTCAGCCCGCCCCGAGGGTAGGGCTGGTGCAGCATGTGGTGCCGGGGATCGAACCGCGGTCCTTGAAGCCGCCCAAGCCTTCCCATGCAGGCGCTTTAGACCACTGAGCCATCCCGCCAGGCCCTGGATGGCTGCATTTTGAGATTAGACAGATGGATAGATTTATTTTGAAGAAGAAGCCAGCAAGATTTGCTTATTAATTTGGGTTTGGAGAATGAGAAAAAGGGGTCAAAAATGATGACAAGATTATTGGCTGTATATGAGAGTGAAATGGAAAGATGAAGGATCTGATTTGGGGCATGGATCTCAACAGTTTAGGTTGATTTTTTAACAGTTTGTTGACTTTAGTCACTTAAAGTAAAAGTATTTTGCAGATGAACATAGGTGAATTGGATTTTACAAGTTTTAGTTTGGGATAGAGGCTTAAAGTTAGTGTTTGAGAAGGGGTAGGTAGTGTTGATAGCCTGTGATTTAATGAGATCATTTGAAATAAAATAGATGTGGTGAGATGAAATCTGAAGGTGAGCACTCCAGTGTGTGTGAGTTTTAAAGGAGCTATTGAAGGAGGTGGATCACCTGGTGCCTTGAGGTGCTCATAAGGGAGACTGCTAGGCTGGAAGCCAGCGACTTCCTCTGCTGTAGCAGATGAATGCTGTTAGAGGGGTTGATGGGTGTGGCTGAGGGTAAGGGACCCATGAAGTGGACGTGGTGTGGTGCTGAGCAGGGTGTGCTGAAGAAGTAATGAGAGGGGCCACCTGTGGGGTAATTGTTACTGGAGGAATTTTATTTTGAGAGGGAACAGAGAAATGAGGCTGATAGCCTGATTCAGGGGTGAGATTTTTTTTTAAAAATTATTTATTTTTTTAAATCTCATTTATTTATTTGTGTTATGGCTGGCTCAGCCTGCCTTGGGGGTGGGGCTGGCATAGCATGTGGTGCCAGGAATCAAGCCACGGTCCCTGTGGTTGCCTAAATTTTCCTAGGCAGGTGTGTTAGACCACTGAGCTGTGTCGCCAGCCCAAGTGAGATGTTTTGAGACAGTCTCATCACATAATCCTGGCTGGCCTTAAGCTTGGTATGTAGTAATGTAAAGTAGCTGTGGTCTCAAAATCTTGTCTTAGATGACCAGGTTTCCATACCACCATGCCTAGGAGAGGTTTTTCTGTTTTTGTTGGTAGTGGGGATTGAACCAGGACCTTTGCACAGAGCTATGTCTTTAGTCCTTTTTTGTTTCTTTGAAATTTTGAGACAGTATCTTGCTAAGTTGACTGTGCTTGGCTTGAGCTTTCAGTCCAGCTGTCAGCCTTCCAGAATGCTGGATTACAAAGACGTGCCACCAGAGTTGCTCAGAAAAAAACTGTTCTGGCATTTTTGTTGTATCATACAGTCATCCTTGAGCACTGGGTAGTTTGCGAAGCCCACCATCACCTTGCAGATCACAACCTTAATAAAGAGGATTGAACCCAGGGAGTGCTGAGCTGCGTGTTCCTCACCTTTTTTTTAATTCTCACTTAATTTCTATACTTTTATGAGTTGCTGCTTATGTAAGTAATTTTTATTATCAATACTGTGTATTTTCTTTTTCACATTTTGGGGCAGTTTTTATAGTTGAAACTAGGGCCTTTATTCACACTGACATCCTCAAGCAGCTCTTGTATTTTTTATTTGACATGGTTTCATTAACATGCCCAGGTTAGTGTTGAACTTGTAAATCCTCTTGCCTTAGCCTGTCAAGGTTTTGGGGTTACAAATGTGTGGCACAGGCCTAGATAGAAGATTTCTTTCTTTCTTCCTTCCTTCCTTCCTTCCTTCCTTTCTTTCTTTTTCTTTCTTTCTTTCTTTCCTTCCTTTCTTTCTTTCTTTTTATCTGATAGAATAAATTTTTTTCCCTTTTGTAGTAAATTATGTTTGTGTTCTTACTCATAAAATTTTTTTCACACTTTTTCTTGATAGGGTTGTAACTTTTTTTGTCTTCTTTTCCATTTGTATAGCAATGAAGACAAGCAAATCTACATTGGGCCAAACAGATTTTCCAGGTAAGTAAGAGATCTTCGTTATAGATGTTCAGCATTTAATAGTACTTTGTGCTTTACAAATTGCTTACTGTTTTTGCCACCTGGGTTTTCATTGGTTATGCCTTTAACAATTGTTCTGGGACTTTTCCTACGTGGTGTGCAGCTCACAGCCGGAAGCCTGCACCTTCAAATGAGCCTGAATATCTATGCAAATGGATGGGACTGCCCTATTCAGAGTGTAGCTGGGAAGATGAAGCTCTGATTGGAAAAAAATTCAACAACTGCATCGACAGTTTCCATAATCGAAATAACTCAAAAACAATACCAACAAGAGAATGCAAGGTATAGTGATTATTGGCTTTTGGATGTTCAGGGAAAAGATGCACGAAGGATTAGTCACATAGATAGATATTAGGATGAAAAGATAATACAGGAATGATTTCTGCTTTTTTTTTGTTCTTTTTGAGACAGGGTCTTGCTGTATTGTTCAGGTTGGCCTTGAGCTTACTTCGTAGCCCAGGCCAGTGTTGAACTTGCACTGATCCTCCTGCCTTTTAGCCTCCTGAGTGTTGGGATTACAGGTGGGCACTACCATGCCCGGCTCTGATGATTTCATTTGGAGGGGTGAGGGGGCGGGACCAGGGTTCAAGCTCATGACCTTGCACTTGCCAGGCAGGTACTTGTGCCATGGAGTTATTTTCCTGACCCCTTGGTGATTTCTATTTTGAAGTGAAAGAAGATTAAAGTGTGGACTTAGAGGAAAAATTATACTGAAAGGAGAGGATGCTTTGCATGATGGCTGTTGAAGTTGCTTCTCTTGTTGCTGAGGCAAACTACTTGATACCCAGCTGTCTTCTCTTGTTGCTGGGACAAATGCCTAACATGAAAAATGAAGAAAGGAAAGGTTTATTTAGCTCACACTTATTAGAGGTTTCAGTCCATACTCAGCTGGATCCAAGGCAGAGAGACACATGGTAGAGGCCAACAGTTCATGGCAGCACAAGAGCAACAATAGCAACAGACAGAGCAGTCTGTCTCTCTATCTCTCTTATATTACATTTAGGCTCTCCGCCTCAGGCTGGGTTAAGGTTACCTTTAATCCCAGCAGTACTAAAACCTGTAATCTGAGTGGATGCTGAGTCAGTCTGAAACTCTAAAAGTCCCTGCCCCATGATTGCATGAGACTTTGAGGGGACAGTTAGACACAAACCATAACACCAGAGTTGATTTATTTGGCTCACTTTATAAAGTTTCAGTCCATAGTTGGTTGGTGCAAAGTAGGTGAGGTGACAGAGGGACGGGCATTGCAGGGGAGAAACAGGGCTGCCAGAAGGCAGTAGGTAACAAGCATTGGTCCTGTTCCTCTCTTTGTCCCTTAATATTTTATTCAGGCTCCCTGCCCCTGGGCACTCATGCCCTTGGTGGGGCATCTTAGTTGTTTCTAGAACTATGTAGGCCAATCAGTGGACTAGTGTAGTAATTATACACTCTAACTTCCAGCTGTGCACACTCCAGATCCAACTACTTCTGGAAATCGCATCTATGAATGCTTGAGGCTTTCTAGGGTAGGGAACATTGAGACATAAGCTGTAATGATGGCTTTGCTGAGTTCAATAATTTTGCAATTTTATGGAGTTAAGTGTGTTGGGATAATTTTTAAAGATTTGGAGCAGATTTGGCAGGAGTGGGTGGATCTTTGGTGTTTGAGGTGTGAAGGAGGAGTCAGCTTCTACTTACTGCCAGCTTCTCTTAAGAGAGCTGTAGCACCCCAGACTTTATAGCAGATACTCTGTTGGGATCATACTTCCCATCTTCATAGAAATGATCCCTGACAAAAGACTTGTATGATCAATTAGCTTTGTGATGGATTGTTCCTGAATGAACTTCTCTAATAAATTCACATTATACTTTAACTTTAGAAAACCAAAGTTACGTATTTGGGGGCCTTCATGTGGGGATCACATCTGAGAATTTATGAATCCTATTGTACTTAAAGGATCATACAGGTGCCTATGTAGCTGCATTTAGGGTATGACAGACTTCTCTAGAGTGGCTGGGAACTTTTTTGAGACACACTGCCCTCACAGTGATGGTCACCTTGCCCCAGACTCCCAAGTTCCCTGATCACAGGTGTGCACGGCCTGTGCTGCCTGTTATGAGCTTTCCAGACTCAGATAGCATGAAGGTGACTGCTGCTGTGCTGTCAGTTGAAACAAACAGCAAGGGTCTGTAGTGTTGCAAGGCAGCTCATACTGTTACTTCAGTATGAGCTGTAAGGATAGAGGATCAGAAAAAGGGTGCATAGTAGGGATGGGGAATCATCTGTGCAGTTGCAGTTCTTTTACTTTGCTATGGTGTAGTAGAGATTGTGATAGGACTTTAATTTAGGAACAGAGAGAACCTTGTTTTTTCTTTTTTTTTTTTTAACGGGACCAGGGCTCAATCAAACTCATGACTTTGCACTTGCCAGTCAGGCACTTGTGCCATGGAACTAGCTCCCCAGCCCCCGAGAACCTTGTTTTATACATACATGGGCTTTGTTAATGTTTGTCTTTCATTTCAGGCCCTGAAGCAGAGACCACGATTTGTAGCTTTGAAAAAACAGCCAGCATATTTAGGAGGGGAAAATCTGGAGCTCCGAGATTATCAGCTAGAAGGCCTCAACTGGCTCGCTCATTCCTGGTGCAAGTAAGTAGTTGACAAATAGATTCAGTATATCTCAGCTGTACTGTTCCTGTACTGTTATCCTAATTACAAAGGACTGGGAACCATCAAAAACCTTGAGAATTTATTAGGAAATGTACTTACAGAAACTGGGAAGGAAATTGGATGCTTTTGAGATTTATGGAAATGTGTATCCTTGTTTTCTTTCTTTTTTTTGTGGGACCAGGGTTCGAACTCACGACCTTGCACTTGCCCAGCAGGCACTTGTGCCTCGGAGCTATCTCCCCAGCCCCAAAAATTTCAGTTTTCTTTTTTTTTTTTGTAGGGCCAGGGTTCGAACTCACGACCTTGCACTTGCCCAGCAGGCACTTGTGCCTCGGAGCTATCTCCCCAGCTCCTATCCTTGTTTTCTTTAGGCACTTTGGTTTTTTCTGTACTTTTCCTTTTCAATTAATTATTCCATGAATTAGAATCTTCCTGATGAATTAAATGTCTTGTTTTTCTGGTCAATTATGTTGCCTTTAATCTTTGTATTACTTTTAGCTTTCTTGGGTGCACTGATTAGGTATATATTATACTTATGCAGATTACCAACAGCACTTATTTATTCTCAGTGGCCCTGATTTATTTTATTTTATTTATTTATTTATTTATTTATTTTTGTGGGACCAGGGTTCAAACTCATGACCTTGCACTTGCCAGGCAGGTACTTGTGCCTCAGAGCTATTTCCCCAGCCCCCTCAGTGGCCCTGATTTAAACAAACTTTTAATCATGTTTGCAGCCTTATTTCATGCACAGATCTATCCTCAGCTTCCTGCCAGGTGGGCTACTTTTTAGTTTCTAAACATATTTCCCTGTATCAGTTTTCTTCAGTTTTTTTTAAATTCTATTAGTAATCCCTGAGATCTAGCTAATTTTTTAGAATGGTGTTTCTGAAACTGGTCAAAGGACCATCTACTTTTCAGTGGTGCTTGTTAAAAATATAGAATCCTGTGCTATATGCCAGAAACTTCCATTCTATAGATCTGAAGTGAGGTTCTTGAAATCTGATGCACAGCCTCTGTCTTCTGGAGACTGGTGTATTTAATACAAGCTCTGGGTACCTGCAGCAGGTCCTGGGAATGGTGGAGATAGCATTAAAGGACCTTGTGGCAGGCAGCAGCTTAGGGTGATAACTTGAACAAAGCCCATGACTGGCAGGATGGAGGCTTCAACAGCAGCCCAGATAACCAGTCTGCTCATGTTCTGCGTTGTGATGGGACCTGAGGTTACTTGCTATGCACACCTGTAGTAAGAATTGGCTTCTGTTAGAGGCTCTACCCTTGGGAAGAGAAAGTAACTCAGACCTAACTGAAGAATGAAGAGTACAGTCTGGTCAGGCTCTTAGAATGATCTGAATTGGAGCATACTTGTACATCTCGTCTGATGTATATTACTTCTAGTTACTTCCTCATGTAGGAAGCTTAAATCCTTACAGATAAGGATACTTGTGGTTGGTATTTATGCTGATGCTTTTCTGTGCTGTCATTCATTATAAAGCATTTAGAGCAGCACAGTTATACAAATACTGATGTTTGATGAGTTAGTGATTGTTTTGTTTTGACTTTTTCTGCAGGAGTAACAGTGTAATCCTTGCGGATGAAATGGGCCTAGGAAAGACCATCCAGACCATATCATTCCTCTCCTACCTGTTCCACCAACACCAGCTGTATGGACCCTTTCTTATAGTCGTCCCTTTATCCACCCTCACCTCATGGCAGAGGGAGTTTGAAATCTGGGCACCAGAGATAAACGTAGTGGTTTACATAGGTGACCTGATGAGCAGAAATACGGTGTGTAAACAAAGAGGGGATAGAATGTATATTATAAATGTTTTGGAAATTGATATAGCCTTTTGTAAAATTATTAGTTAAGTTTGTAGTGAAACTATATGACATTATTCTTTGTCCCCCAAATCAGTAGTTTCTATGTAGTAAAATTGTGCATCAGTTATTCTTTAAAAGTATGATTACTATTTAAAGAAAAGCAACAGCAGTACATGACTGAGATTAGAGTTGTTTTTCTTTTTGTGCTCCTAAGACTACTTTGTATAAAGATTGTGCAATAGAGTTAATACTTCAGGTAAAGTTAATACTGTTGCTACTTAAAAAGAGGTCATTGGAAATAGTTTAGTTCTTAGACTCTAAGCGGTTCTCAACCTGTGGGTCGCGACCCTGGCGAGGGTTGAACGACCAGAACACAGGGGTTGCCTAAAGCCATTCCGAATCATAACTGTAGCAAAATTACAATTTTTTTAATTTTTAAAAATTTTTAATTTTTTTTATTTTTATTTTTTTCTTCAGAACTTTTGTTTGTTTATCCATTTTTATGGTTGGCTCAGCCTGCCCCAAGGGCAGGGCTGGCACAGCATGTGGTGCCAGGGATCAAACCGCGGTCCCTGCAGCCGCCCAAGCCCTCCTAAGCAGGTGCCTTAGACCACTGAGCCATCCCGCCGGGCCCCAAAATTACAATTTTGAAGTAGCCACCAAAATTATTTTTTGGTTTGGGGTCACCACAACATGAGGAACTGTATTGTGGGATCACAGCATTAGAAAGGTTGAGAGCCACTGTGTGTTTTCTAGTTTCTTAAATAACTGAAGTAGCTTACCTCACAAGAGAATGAAAGCAAAGGACAGTAGTACATTTCAAGGCTGCAGAAATATATTTTATCTGTTATCCAACTTTAATAGTAGACATGAGTTTAATATATGTAGTATAAATTCAGTTTTGTTTAGCAAATGATTTCTTGGTTCAAGTCTGGCTTTTTAAAAAAGTACAGTGTGGAACCTTTTTTTCAAGAATACAAAATGGTAAAAAAAAAAAGTTTGGAACTATACAGAATTTCCTAAAATTATGAGAATTTGACAGTGCTTGTTATCTTCAAATTACTTGTTCAGATTACCAGCTATAAATATGCAAAGTCGATTTAAGGAAAAGTTATAAGGAATTGAACAGAAGAAAAAAAATTAAGACATTAAGTACTTTCAGCAGACCAGCAGAAAGCAGTACAGTTGTCCAAGCAATCCTGCATATATTATATATACCTAAATATATCATGTGCTAAGCCATTCATTTGGTACTTTCATGTGTGTTGTTGTAACCTTTATGATGATCTTCATAGTCGATGGTGGTCTCATTTTGTTTGCAATACTTGGGATTGAGCCCAGGACCTTGTACATATTAGGCTTGTGCTCTTCCACTCAGCTACATCCCCAGCCTATTAATGTTTCCAAACCAAGATAGCTAGGATAGAACTGGAATTGTAGAACATGGGTCTATATGGTCCAAAGCTTTGGTTTTTTTACCAATGTATGTAAATGTTTTTCTGGGACATAGCTTTATTTATTTTTTTGTGGGACCAGGGTTTGAACTCAAGACCTTGCACTTGCCAGGCAGGTACTTGTGCCATGGAGCTATCCCCTGGCCCTTTGGGACATAGCTTTATATTAAGAATAAGCCGTCAGAAATCCTCAGAGTAAAAAAATAGAAATAGTAAAAAAAAAAAAATCCTCAGATGTCTTAGCTATATGCTATAATTGTATTTTTTCTCATACTTTCCAGTTTTTTATTAAAAATATTTATTAAAATTGAGTTCCAACTGTGGTGGTACATGCCTATAACACCAGGATTTGCGAGGCTGAGGCAGGAGCAGTTTGAGGCCAGGTTGGGCCACACAGTGAGTTTAAGGTCAGCCTATATTACAAAGTAAGACTGTGTCTCAACAACAATAAAAATGTGAAAATTCCCAACCCATTTCATTACCCTAAATATGCCTTTCTAGGAATATTACTAGTTAGATTTATTAATTTGTTAGTTGTTAAAAGAGGAAAATAACTGTAATCTTAGCACTCAGGAAACTCAAGGTAGGAAGATGTGAGTTCACAGCTGGCTTGAACTGCATAGTGTGGGCAGGGGTATATAGCTCAGTGGCACAAGTGCCTGCATACAAGGGCAAGTACTGAGTTTGGTTCCCATTACCAGTGGGGGAAAAGGTGAATGAGCAACATAGTGAGCCCCTGTCCAGAGGGAGATTAATTTCTAGCTTATGCAGAATAACTTCCAAAACAGAAAGCAAATGAAGCGAAATGTGGTGTGAGGGACAATTTTTTTGTGTTCCACTAGGCCTTTTCTTTGGTCTTGCTTGGTCATTTCCTGCAGGCATTCATTGTCCTACCACTGATCAATATTTAGCATGTGTGCTGCCAGTGTGAGCCCACGGGCTCTGATGAATTATTTTGTTTGCCTTGTTTTTGGGTGTGCTTCAGAGTGGATGTGTTTTTGTACTCCTTTACAATGACACTTTTAAGTATACTTTATCCTAAGTCTTTTTCCTTTTTCTTGGAGAGCACATCTGTATGTTGACATTTCAGACCCAGCCCTGGGTTGGAATTTGTTTTTCTTCCTTAAAAAGATTTTAGAGGGCCTGAGAGATGGCTCGGTGGGCTGAGTGCCTGTCTGGCAAGCACAAGGAGCTGGCCTGGATTCACTTCCATACTGTATACCGTCCCCACCCTGCCCTGGCTGGACTGTGCCAAGCCAGTGACCAGAAACAGGGCATGGTGCCACATGCTTGCAGTCCCAGCCCAGAGAAGCTGCAAACAGGAGGTTCACTACAATTTCAAGCTGTGTAGTGAGACCCTGTACCAACTACATAAAATTTAAAAAAGAGAAAGTTATACGGATATATGAAATTCTTTGTAGTTTAAGTCACAAGAAATTAATTGATAAATGTACTTTATTGGTCAAATGTGACTTGGGGGTAGTTACTGCTTATTCAACTATATTTTCTTCCCAAATATTTTGGCCTATGTAAGCCATTTCAGAATTTTTAAACCATTCATTAAATTCTAATCACACTTTTTATTTAGCAAGTTTCTGTTGCATCTATCATAAGAGTTGTATGATATGAGAAGACAGAACTAGAAATTATGTCTTAATTACATTTTTTCTTACAGATACGGGAATATGAGTGGATTCATTCCCAAACAAAAAGACTGAAGTTCAATGCACTTATAACAACATATGAGATTCTTTTAAAAGACAAGGTGTGTAGTTCGCTAAAAGGCCAAATTAATGTCCAATGTGACTTTTTAAATAGTACTTGTACTTGCTGTGTTACTTTTCTTGTTTTGTTTTAAAAAAGTACAGGCAGAGATACCCCAAAGAATATTGAGGGAGGCTAGAACTCAAAAGCAAAACCTGACAGCTACAAGGGAGCTTAGATCACCCTGCCCAGTTGAATCATGGGAAGGGGTAGAGGCAGGTAACTATCTGCGATGATGGTCACTGGAAACTGCTATCCTGCCTTTCTGTACCAGTTGATGTGCTTGGTCTCAGGGAGAAATGACACTCTTCACACCCTTTCTCCAGTTACTAAGAAATGTACCTGGTAATTGCAAGTATAACAAGTGGTGGCTCTTGGTGTTCCTATGCTTCAGGGTATTATACATATACATAAGAAACTTAAAGGCAGCACCTTTTATTTCTTTTTTTCCTCAGCTTACCACTCTTGGTGTTTTTTGGGGTTAGCTGGTATAGAGGCCAGCTCTTTTGAGTAGATACTATTCTGGCAACTATTGGAATAAACAGAAGAAACCTATTAAATATATTAAGTTAGTAACAAATAGATACGTCTCTATACCTCTGTGATGGCATTTGTGCAAAGATAATTACCTCTTGTGCCGGGTGTGGTGGCTCACGCCTGTAATCCCAGCACTTGGGAGGCTGAGGCAGGAGAATTGATGTGAGTTCGAGACCAGCCTGGGCTACAAAAGTGAGCTCAAGGCCAGCCTGAATTGCATAGCAAGACCCTGTCTCAGAAAAAGACAAAAAAAAAAAAAAAAGATAATTACCTCTTGAAAGCACTATGGGTTCCTTCTGACCTGGTGGCTCGTTCTGTTTTGTTTTCACTTTAGACTGTGCTGGGCAGTATTAACTGGGCCTTTCTGGGAGTGGATGAAGCCCATCGGTTGAAGAATGATGACTCTTTATTGTATAAAACTCTGATTGATTTCAAGTCCAACCATAGGCTCCTGATTACGGGCACCCCTCTTCAGAATTCTCTCAAGGAGCTCTGGTCCTTGCTGCACTTTATTATGCCGGAGAAGTAAGCTCCTTCCTGTGTATTTCAAAAGATAATAGAATGTCTGAAATGCCAGTGTTTTTTTTTTTTTTTTAAATGTCCTAAGTAGACTTCAGGGAAAACAGATGGATTGGTTTGGGGAAAGGAAATCCCAAAGTAAGGGAGGAAAGCAGAATAAAGTCATTCATAATAAATAATAAAAGGCACAGAAATTAGTCAATTGAGGAGGAAAGTATATTACCTGCCAAAATTTTTTGAATTAGTTAAGACATTTAGGGAATAATTGTTGGATAGGAAACAACATTTTGATTCTGGTTATAGGATAATGAATATAATTGGGATGAATGACCATTTATGCATTCTTTATTTTATTTATTTATTTATTTATTTATTTATTTATTTATTTATTTATTTATTTATTTATTTGTCTTTTTGAGACAGGGTCTTGCTATGCAGTTGAGGCTGGCCTTGAGCTCACTTTTGTAGCCCAGGCTGGTCTCGAACTCGCACCAATCCTCCTGCCTCAGCCTCCCGAGTGCTGGGATTACAGGCGTGAGCCACCACGCCTGGCTTATGCATTCTTTAAATCCACATGTTTGAAAACAGCAGCATCAGCTTCTTAGGTCCTATTCAAATAATTAGTAACTGCAGAATGTCTTTCTGAAAGATTTTTATAGAGGAGATAATATGCCCACTTCATGAAACTTAGAATTATCTGGTAGGATCCATTGATATTTAGAATGAAGTCAATTTTTTTTTTGTTCCGCTTTTGCTCTTTCCTTATCTGATTGAGCAAAGCTAGAAAGGTTATGCTCTTGCCGGGAGGGGCTTGTCTGTCACTTAGAGTAAATTTATCTGCTGAGTAGACCTTCCTCACAGGCCTTGAAGCTGTTAGTTACTGTATCTGTACTAAAGTTCCTGTTCAAATTTTTGCTCTTTGAAAGATCAGACTTTTTATTATGAATTGAATATATTACTATTTTAAGTGAAGTTTTCTAGATATACATGTTTTCAGCATATGGTTAGTAACTTGTCCTACTATTTGGCCTGTTTTAGCTTTTGTTTCTTTGCTTTTTGGCATCAGGAATTGAGCTCAGGGCCCCATGCTTGCCAGGTGGCTGTGTGACTGAGCTATATCCCTGACCTTTTTTTTTAAAAAAAATTGTTTTTTTTTTTTTTTTTTTCTAGAACTGGGGATTGAACTCAGGTCCTTGCATTTGCCAGGCAAGCACTCCCTGACCCTTTTTAACTTTGATTAGCCAAACCCAAGGTCACAAAGACATTTGTACAAGTTCGTAGTGTTTACACTTCATCTGTGTTCTGTTTTTGCTGTTACAAAAGGTTTTGGGGAATTTGTTCTCCCATCAGTTGTTGAATATATTTTGTCTGTTAAGTTACCTGGATATTTTGTTGATGACTAAGTAAACCATAACTTGATTCTGTTACTATTTTTAATTTTTTGAGACAGTGTCTCACCGTGTAGACTGATTTTGAACTTACAGTAATTCTCCTTCAGCCTCCTGATGTTGGGATCACAGGCATGTGCTACTGTGCCTGGTAGCCATTCTACACCTAATATTCTAGACTGTTTTGTCTCACTAATGCATATCTCCATCTTTATGTCATTACCATATTTTCTTGATTAAATTTAGTTTTATTCTATTTTTTAAAATGGAGAAACGAGCCAAGCATGGTGACTCATGCCTATAATTCCAGCACTTGGGAGGCTGAGGCAGGAGGATTACAAGTTTGAGACCAGCCTGGGCTACAAAAGTGAGCTCAAGGCCAGCCAGAACTACATAGTGAGACCCTATCTCAAAATGATCAAAAAAAAAAAAAAACCAAAAATTTTTTTGAAAAAGCTTTACATTTCAGTACTTCTTTTATAATTAACTTTTTAGATTTCTCAGTACTTTTTAAGAATTTATTAATTTCAGAACTTTTGTTTGTTTATTCACTCATTTTTGTGGTTGGCTCAGCCCGCCCGGAGGGCAGGGCTGGTACAGCATGTAGAGCCGGGGATCGAACCGCGGTCCCTGAAGCTGCCCAAGCTTTCCCAAGCAGGGCTTTAGACCACTGAGCCATCCCGCTGGGCCCCTCTCAGTACTTTTTATGGAAAGACAAATGTAATTTTGATAGACATTGTGTTGAATCACACATAAATTAAAGGAATGTTAGTTATTAATAATATTGAGCCTTCTAATCCATGATCATGGAAAAACTTGCATGTGGTGAGATCTGTAATTTTTTTGAAATAGTGTTTAGGGGCCTGGCGGGATGGTTCAGTGGTCTAAAGCGCCTGTTTGGGAAAGCTTGGGCGGCTTCAGGGACCGCAGTTCGATCCCTGGCACCACATGCTGTGCCAGCCCTGCCCTTGGGGCGGGCTGAGCCGGCTATAAAAATGAGTGAATAAAACAAACAAAGGTTCTGAAACAAGAAAAAAAAAAAAAAAAAAAAAAAAAAAAAAAAAAAAAAAAAAAAAAAAAAAAAAAAAAAAAAAAAAAAAAAATTCCATTAAAAAAAAAAAAAGAATTAAAAAAAAAAAAATGTTTGCTTTGAGGGGCTGGGGAGATAGCCCCGTGGCACATGTGTCTGCCTGGCAAGTGCTAGGTCATGAGTTCGAACCCAGTCTCACAAGAGAAAAAAAAAAAAAAAGAAATAGTGTTTAGTAGTTTTCAGTGTCTTGCATTTCTTTTTTTAAATTTTTTATTCTATTTATTTATTTTTTTTCTTGTTTCAGAACCTTTGTTTATTTACTCACTTTTTAAAAGAATTTTATTTATTTATTTATTTATTTATATTTTGTTTCAGAATCTTTGTTTATTCACTCATTTTTATGGCCGTCTCAGCCTGCCCCGATGGCAGGGCTGGTGCAGCATGTGGTGCCGGGGATTGAACCTCGGTGCCTGAAGCCTCCCAGTCTTTCCCAAGCAGGCGCTTTAGACCTCTGAGTCATCCCGCCGGGCCCTGCATTTCTTTTTTAAGTTTATTTCTCCTTAAATTCTGATTGTCTTTTAGTGAAATTGTTTTCTTAATATAATTTCATAGTATGCCAGAATATCGAACAGTGATGGTCAACCTTTTAGAGCTTCTAATGGTAACAAATAGCCAGCTGGAGCATGTGTATTGTGGGTTTGCTGCTGCTAGTATAGAACTATAATTGTTTTGTGTATAGATATTGTATTCTGCAAACTTGATGAACATTTATTTTCACTTTTTTTTTTTTTTATTTTAGGGAAGGGCATGTAGGGTGTTCAGGATCTCACTACTAGGTCAGACTTGTAGTGATCCTTCTGTTTACAGCCTCCCAAGAGCTGGGATTACAGGTGCACCCACTGTCCCACCCAGTCTTAATTATCATCTCCGCTGTCTCGGGGGTGGGGCCAGCACTACAGGCTGGGGGTTTGAATCGTAATGGTCTGAGCTATTTGACTGGCCCTATTTTCACTTTTTTGGCATGTTTTAATATTTTCTCTATATTATATCTTTTGCATATACAATATAGCCTGCTATTGCTTTTTCACTGTAGCTACTTTTTAAAAATATCTTCTTTGGTTATTATACTGACTAAATCTCCAAGTTGGATAGAATCGATGTGAGCAGCATGTTAAGTATAAATTGTCTTGTTTTTTTGAGGTAATGTCTGTCTCATGGTATAGTTAGGCTGGCCTGGAAGTTGTAATTCTACTCTTGTCTACAGGTTGCAGAAATTAGACAGATGTACCATCAGGCCCCACTACTATGCAGTTGTTTAGATATTTTTTTTTTTTAAATCATGTTTTCACTTACTCTAGCTTTGGAGAGCTTTTATAATGGATATTGGTTTTGTAGGTTCTGTTTTTTGAGTCTATTGTGATAATATCCTTTACTTATATGGTAGAGGACATGCTGGTTGTTTCAATGTTCCACCAGACTTTCATTTGTAGCATTGCATAAATTTGTTGATGATATTCAGTCTATTCTATATACTCCAGGATTTGGCTAAAATGATGTAAAATACTTACACATGTGTTTTCTCCATTAATCTAACTTTTGTCTTTCATGGAATTTTTCCATTTTCTGTTAACTTTGTGATTTGTTTGCAGAAAGTTATAATATTCCTTCATAATGTTTTTAACTTTTAAAGGTTGAGTAGTGGCCCAAATTTTTTTTAGATTTGATATTTTTGTAATTTTTTTCTCTTGGGAAGTTCTAGCTGAAGGTTTAAAAACTTCATTGGTATTTTCAAAGAACCTAAGACTGCTTTTTTTTTTCTTTTTAGCTATTTCGTTTATTTTCTTTATTTCTATTCTTATTATTTCTTTTTTGTGATACTTTTCATTTTCTTTAAGATGCAACTTGATTATTATTTATTTTATTTTTATTTTTTGCGATATTGGCGATTGAACTCAGGACCCTGCATGCCCAGGGAGGCGCTTGCTCTACTGAGCTTTCTCCCTGGCCCTGCAACTTTATTGATTATAAGGCCTTTTCTCTAAGGTAGGCATCTATATATGTATGTATGTATGTATGTATGTATGTATGTATGATGGATGCAGGGTGTCACTATGAACTCAGATTCATAGTGGTTCTCCTGTTTTCAGCCTCCCTGATGCTGGAAGTACAGGCATGTGCCGCCGTGCCCTGTTTTGGTGGCCGGCTCAGTGCAGCAGGGGTCAGGGCTGGCATGGCGTGTGGTACTGGGGATCAAACCCTGGTCCTGCACTTGCCTAAGTAGGTGCTCAGTCTGCTGAGCTTTCCAGCCCTAAGCTAGGTACTTAAAGGTGGATATATACTTTTATGCACGCTTTTAGCTGCATCCTATAGGTGTTGATATCCTTTTAATTTCTATTCAGTTTGATGTATTTTCTCATTTCTTTTATGTTTCTTCCTTAATGCATGGGCTTTGTGATGTGTGTTACTTAATTGCTATGTATTTGGGGATCTTTCAAATATTTGTGGTTCAGTTTTGTCTTATTTTCAGTGAGTCATTATGACCTACATGTCCTGTTTTTTATTCTGGAGAATTGTTTTGTTAAATGCCTTTTTTTTTTTGAATTTTTTTATTTTTTAATTTAATTTAATTTTTTGTTTGTTTCAGAACTTTTGTTTGTTTATTTATTATTATGGCTGGCTCAGCCTGCCCTGAGGGCAGGGCTGGCGCAACATGTGATGCCGGGGATTGAACCGCAGTCCCTGCAGCCGCCTAAGCGTTCCTAAGTAGGCGCTTTAGGCCACTGAGCTGTCCTGCGGGGCCCTGTTAAATGTCTTTAACTTTGTTATTCATGTCTTTTTTTTTCCCCCGCTGACTTCTTAGTTCTACCTTTTTTTTTTTTTTTTTTTTTTTTTTTTTTTTTTTTTTTTTTGTGGTACTGGGGATTAGAGTCAGGACCCTGGCTTACACTGCAGTGCTGACTCCCCAGTCCTTAATTCCAAATATTGGGAGTGAAATATTTTAAGTCTTTTCAATGTAATTGTTAAATGTTTCAATTTTTCTATCACATATTTTGGATTTCTAGGTGTTATACACACACACACACATACACATACACATTTAGCACTATTGTATGCTGATAGTGTATTGACCTTTTTATTATGAAATATCTCACTTTATTTCTTCTAAATTTTTACTCCTTGTCTGTTTTGTGTGATTCTTTTTTTTATAATAGCTCTTCTTCTCATTGTTGCTGCTGGTTACTGCTGTTTGCGAGGTGCTGTTTCCATCATGTTCCTTTCCACCTTTTTCCTTCTTTGGGTTTAAAATGTAGTTAGAGGTACCTTTTTATGGTGACCATCAGCTTGTGCCTTTTCACTTTAGTATTTAATATAACTAATGATATAGTTAGATCCATTTGTGCCATTTTGCTCTGTTTCTGTTACGTGTTTACTACTAGGAATTTTTTTTTTTTTCCTTTTTAAGATAGACTTTGTAGTCCAGGCTGGCCTTGAACTCCTGTTCTGCTTTACTCTCTATAGTGTCGGGATTATAGTATGTGCAACCCCCAGCCTATTTCTTTCTTACTGACTTTTTTTTTTTTTTTGTCTTTTTGAGACAGGGTCTCGCTATGTAGTTCAGGCTGCCTTGAGCTCACTTTTGTAGCCCAGGCTGGCCTCGAACTTGCACCAGTCCTCCCAAGTGCTGGGATTACAGGTGTGTGCCACCACACCGGCTCTCTTACTGACTTTTGTTGCTGCAAATACTTTTTTTAGTGTGTCATTTAATTCTTTAGTTCATTAATAGTTTTAAAAAATATTTTAGTATTATTTTCTTATTTTCTCTAGTGATTATGTCTGTGAACTTATATCATGTTTTTCATGTTAATGTTTTAATTCTGGAAGAATACAACTTTGTTTTACTATAATTTTGTTTTTACCTCTCTTTATGTTATAAGTATAGCAATGTATTGATTTGTTATTTATAGTTTTGTCTTTTAAAGCTCCTAGAAAACTGAACAACATATTTATGTTCTCTTCTATTATTTCCAGTGATCTTCATTTCTTCCTGAAATGAAGAAATGGATTTAGATTGCCACTGTCACTTTGATTAGTAGGACTTTTTTTTTTAAAGATTCTATTTTTAGGGGCCTGGCAGGATGGCTCAGTGGTCTAAAGCCCCCACTTGGGAAACCTTGGGCGGCTTCAGAGACCGCAGTTTGATCTCTGGCACCACATGCTGCACCAGCCCTGCCCTCGGGGTGGGCTAAGCCAGCCATAAAAGCGAGTGAATAGGGCCTGGCAGGATGGTTCAGTGGTCTAAATTGCCTGCTTAGGAAAGCTTAGGTGGCTTCAGGGACTGCAGTTCGATCCCCGGCACCACATGCTGCGCCAGCCCTGCCCTCAGAGCAGGCTGAGCTGGCCATAAAAATAAATAAATAAATATACAAAAGTTCTGGGGAAAAAAAAAATGAGTGAATAAACAAAAGTTCTGAAACAAAAAAATTCTTAAAAAAAAAAAAAAAGATTCTATTTTTATGTTTCTTAAACCTCATTTATTTATTTGCGTTATGGCCAGCTCAGCCTGTCCTGGGAGTGGCACAGCATGTGGTGCCAGGGATTGAACCATGGTCCCATTGCTTACCTGAACTTTCTGAAGCAGGCGCTTTAGACCGTTGAGCCATCTCACTGGCCCTCAAAGGACTTTTGCTAGTATTTTTTGTAGGGCATAACTGTTGATGGTTGTGTCCTGCAGTTAGCAGTCAGCAGCAGGTTGATGTCTTTGTTGCTCTTGCTTTTTACCATTATTTGTGAAGGGTAGTTTGCGACTTCAGAAGGTAGGTAGAGAATCTTCACCATTGACTGTGCTCCCCTCCCTCTCACTGTCACTGAGAGTGGTTTAGACAGCCTGCCCTTGCACCTTTCCTTTCCGTGTATTTCTGTGTGCTTCTGGGAGAGGGAACCCCCTGTATCCCTCCTTCCCCCACCTTCTCTCAGACTTAGGTTTGCTATCCTTGGGACACCGTAAACATTTTGGACTGTATAATTATTATTTGTTGTGGGAATCTGTCCTTTGTGTTACAAAGGTTTTTTTTTGTAAAAGGAAGAGATTTTTATGCATATTACTCACATCTTGTGTATTATTTTTCCATACTTGATCTTTTTATTTATTTTTATATGATTATTGTGCTCATCTTAGCCTGCCCTGGGGGTAGGGCTGGCACAGCATGTGGTGCCAGGGATTGAATCGCGGTCCCTGTGGTTTTCCAAGCTTGCCTACGCAGGGGCTTTAGACTGCTGAACCATATTGCCGGCCCCATACTTGATTTTTATGATGCTTGGAAAGTATGTAGTTGCTGCATACCAAATGAATATGCTGATATAGGGAGAAAAAAATTGTCCCTTGCTACCTGACAAATAAATACATGAACCAAGCACATTCTTCATGCCAGCGAAGCTAAATAACAGCATGCTGGGTGAGAGGGATCCCAAGACATGATGGGGACTCCCGAGCTTGTGAGGAATGGAATGAGGTGTGTGCTGGCTGTAGAAGTGGATGGCAAGTATTTTAAGTCATAAATGCTGGTGATTTTTTTCTGCTGTTGAGCAACTGTCGATAGCAGAACCCCCACATTTTGGAAGAAACTTGCATATTTTGCTTTTATAATTGTAGAGGAATTTTGGGTTACTTTCTCTGTTAGATCTGATTATTTAAGTGGTTGTCTTACAAAGTTTTATTTATAATCAGTTGAATCATTTATTTATACATTAGTCATGCAGGTTTTTTTTCTTTCTTACAGAAAATCTTTTTCTTGAAAATTGTATTTTTAAAGCACTTAACATGACAAGCGTGATAGTGCACGCCTATAATCCCAGCACTTGGGAGGTTGAGGCAGGAGGATCAGTGCAAGTTTGAGACCAGCCTGAGCTACAGAAGTGAGCTCAAGGCCAGTCTGAACTGCACTGCGTAGCATGACCCTGTCTCAAAAAGACAAAACAAAAAACAAACAAAACCACCTGAAATTGATAACAGAAATGTATCTAAAAATAATATATCTCTTCATATATTGCACTTCCATTACTACTGCCTTATGCCTTTTATATGTGTAAATTTATAAATATATTTGAAGAAGACAGTGCATTTTTCTTAAAGATTATTTTAAATTTATTTATTTATTTCTTGTTTCAGAACCTTTGTTTGTTTATTCACTCATTTTTATAGCCGGCTCAGCCCACCCCGAGGGCAGGGTTGGTGCAGCATGTGGTGCCGGGGATCAAACCGCGGTCCCTGAAGCTGCCTAAGCTTTCCCAAGCAGGCGCTTTAGACCACTGAGCCATCCTGCTGGGCCCCTTAAAGATTATTTTAAAGAATCATTTATTATTTGGTACAAGGTCTTGCTACGCAGCTCCAACTTGTATTGGTCCAACTGTGTCAGCCTCTCCAGTGCTGGGATAACATGTGCATCACCATGTCCAGTTTTGGTGGTCAGCAGGACGTGCTGAGGTTCCTGGGGCTGGCAGGGCATGAGGTACTGAGGATCAAACCCAGGTCCTTGGCTCTTGCCAGGAAGGTGCTTAGACGCCAAGCTATCTCAATAGCCAGCCCTTCCTAAAGATGCTGATGGTAAATCTGCATTGTTTTTTTTTTTTTTTTTTTTGTGGGACCAGGGTTCAAACTCACGACCTTGCACTTGCCCAGCAGGCACTTGTGCCTCGGAGCTATCTCCCCAGCCCCTAAATCTGCATTGTTAAGCTTGCAGTTGCATCTGTTCATCTCTGTTGTTAGAGAGCCATGGACATTTCATAAATTGTGGATCACTGTGTATCTCAACAAATGGTGCTTTAGATACACTCCTCTAGGCGAGGTGAGGACAGTATGTAGTGGACGTATTTATTGCCTAAAACAGTAGGAAATAAATTTTGTAAATAAAGTATGCATTTGAGTTTTTAAATGAGTAGGGTTATAATTGTTAAGTAATTTTTTTTTTTTATGTTAAGTAATTTAAATTGGCCTTTTGAAATTGTCTTCTGAGTATTCCAAAAGTCATCTGCTGCAGTGGTAGTTTTGCTGACTTTCTGTCACTTCAGACATTTGTATGGGAGATATCATCCCCAATATTGGCACAGTTCAGTTTTCCTTTAGCCCATTTATGTATGTATGTATGTATGTATGTATGTATGTATGTATGTATGTGCCAGGAATTGAACTTAGGACCTGGCACTTCAGGCACTTATGCCTCTGAGCCATATCCCCAACTCAATCCTTTTTATTTTCTTAAATTTTGCATTTATTTTATGTTCTTAGAATATCTATCTTAGGATTATCAGCCTGTAGTCCCTACAAAGACTTTGAGTCTGTACCATTTTTTTTTTTTCTTCCTTTTGAGGAGGATAAATACCTTTTTTTTTGTGGGACCAGGGTTCAAACTCATGACCTTGCACTTGCCAGGCAGGCACTTGTGCCTCGGAGCTATCTCCCCAGCCCCTAATACTTTTTTTTTAAAAATTACTTTTAATAAGAAATATCGGGGCCTGGCGGGATGGCTCAGTGGTCTAAAGCGCCTGCTTGGGAAAGCTTGGGCGGCTTCAGGGACCACGGTTCGATCCCCGGCACCACATGCTGCGCCAGCCCTGCCTGTGGGGCGGGCTGAGCTGGCCATAAAAATCAATGAATAAACAAACAAAGATTCTAAAACAAGAAAAAAAATTAAAAAAAATTTTAAAAAATAATTTGTAAAAGAGGGCTGGCCAATAGCTATTGGATTAGAGCATCTGCAAGCCGGCAGGGGCTGGGGGTTTGATACCTAGGCCTGCCATGCAGGCCTCACCCCTGGGGTGAGACAGCAATAGAGACTGAGTGTGGTGGCACACGCCTCTAATCCCAGCGTTTGGGAGGCTGTAAACAGGCAGATCACTATGAGTCTGATCTAAGTAGTGAGACCATGAACACCCTGTAGAACTTTCCACCCAAATACCCCCCCCCCATATTATAAAAGAAAATTTAGTTGTAAACATTTCCTTTTCTATGTAACTCAGCAACAATGTTTCTTCCCTAGGTTTGAGTTCTGGGAAGATTTTGAAGAAGACCATGGAAAAGGGAGAGAGAATGGATACCAGAGTCTGCATAAGGTGCTAGAGCCTTTCCTTCTCCGGAGAGTCAAAAAAGATGTTGAGAAATCCCTTCCTGCCAAAGTGGAGCAGATTCTCAGGGTAGAGATGTCAGCCCTTCAGAAACAGTATTATAAGTGAGTTTGTTCTTATCTGATTAAGCTAAAGGGAATTGAAATCATGGCTGTAAAGCCACTGGATAATTCATGAATAATCTGATTTTTTTTAGTGAAGCCTGAACACAGTAGAAGTTTGTAATTGGCCAGAAAAAAAAAAATTGTTTCATTGTTTTTTTTTTTTTTTTTTTTTTTTTTTTTTTTTTTTCTTTTTGTATTTTAGGGAAGGGTCTACAGTGTGTTGAGGGCGTCACTACTAGATTGGACTTGTAGTGATCCGCCTGTTTACAGCCTACCAAGAGCTGAGATTATAGGCATGCACCACTACACCTAGTCTCAATTGCCACCTCAGCATGCCTCATAGGGGGAGCTGGCACAGCAGGCCCAGAGATTGAACCTCGGCCCCTGTACCTGCTTGCAGGTGCTTTAATCCACTGAGCTATTCTGCTGGACAGGTTTCATTGTTCTTATGTTTGAGTTTTATTGCTGATTTTAATTTCTGTGAGAATTTAGACAGTGTTTATCATGACTAAGTCATCTAAAGTAAACTTGTAATTCTTAGTGGTAATGCCCCATCTGTAAGCAGACTTCTACTACTTACTTGTAAATTCATCTTCTCGCCTTTCAGTAAGTCTTTGATTAAGCTCCTGCCATGTTCTTCACACTCAGCTACTCCTGAGTATGTTGCTGAGTGAACACATCCCTGCCAGAGCCTCATTGTGTGGCAGGGAAGGCAGACTGTGGGCAGAGTACAGTGCTGAAGCCGGGCGTGGTGGCTCACGTCTGTAATCCCAGCACTTGGGAGGCTGAGGCAAGAGGATTGGTGCGAGTTCGAGACCAGCCTGGGCTACAAAAGTGAGCTCAAGGCCAGCCTCAACTGCATAGCAAGACCCTGTCTCAAAAAGATAAAAAAAAAAAAAAAAAAGGAGAGGAGTACAGTGCTGTTTAACAAGGGCAACAGTTCAGGGGCCTGTGAAAGTTTAGAAAAAGATGTGCTCACCCTGTTCTGCACGGTGAGCATTGATGCATTTCTCTAGCATTCTGGTGGAACAGTTGAAATGTAGGTTATATCATTGGTTTAGGTTTGCGCTTTTAAGACCAAGCTAAGCATGGATTACTGATGTGTGCCACTGTCTCTGGCCCTCATATTTATTGATTGATTGATTGATTGTATTTTTAGTACAGGGTCTACAGGGTCTCACTACACAAGTTGGATTCAGTGATTCTCCTGTCTTTTGCCTCCCAAGAACTAGGATTACAGGTGTGGGCCACCATGTCCAGTCTCAGCCACCATCTCAGTGTGCCCCCTGGTGGTGCTGGCACAGCAAGCTGAGGATCGAAGCCCCAGTCTTTGAGCCTGGCCAGCGTCTGGCCCTCGTTATTTTATTTTATTTTATTTTATTTCTTGATTCAGAACTTTTGTTTGTTTATTTATTTATTTTTATGGCTGGCTCAGCCTGCCCTGAGGGCAGGGCTGGCGCAGCATGTGGTGCTGGGGATCGAACTGTGGTCCCTGCAGCCGCCCAAGCTTTCCTAAGCAGGCACTTCAGACCACTAAGCCATCCTGCTGGGCCCCCAGGAATGATTGATATGTCTCTCAAGTTGATTATTTTTATGGTATTAAGAATTGAACTTGGAGCCTTTGTAAGGAACTACATTCCTAGCCCCTTTCAAGATGTTTTCTCTGGCACATGCCTATAATCCCAGAACCTGGAAGGCTGAGACAGAAGGGATCACTGTGAATTCATCCATCCTGGGCTGCATAGTGAGCTCAAGGGCAGTGTGAACTATTTAGTGAACCACTGTGTCATTTAAAAAAGGAAAAACAGAAAACTTTCAAAAAAGTTCTTTTTACATTTTGTGAGGGTCTTCCTAGATTGCTCCAGCGAGGCTTACACTCTGCATCCTCCATCCTTAGCCGTCCAGGGCCCTGACATTTCAGGCATGTGCCTGCCACCACATGTTGTTTTTATATTACTCCTTTGTTTTCCTTGGTAGGGATTTTGAGCAGAGAGACTGACTTTATATTCTATAGATTTTCTTAGCCAAAAGGTCAAGAAACAATGAGATTTGTTCTGTTTGTAATGTTACCAATTAATTGTGAGCATCACCTATATTTATTGGTACAATGTAGCAATGCTCATATTTGATCATGATTTTGTTTATTAAGTTGAATACTAGCCAGTTGGTGGCACATGTCTGCTTTCCCTGCACTAGGGGCACTGAGGCATGAGGATCACCAAGACCCCATCTCAGAATAATGATAGTGGAATACATTTATAAAAAAGAAATTTCCCATATTAACTAAGGAGTAGGTCACATAGGAAAGGCAAAATAAATACTTGCTTTTGAATTTTTACTCTTTTCCAAGTACAGTGTCTGCTTGTCCTTTAAAGGTTAAGACCAGTGAAATTTATTTTGGTATCCTCAGTGTTAGTGTTCCAGATTTATCATGTACATTTCATTTTACTCAATGGGCCTCTGCTGGGTCCTATGGACTAGCATCTTCAGTGGACAGAAGTAGGAACTTTTATTTTTCAACATCAAAATGCACCTTGAGTTCTTTATGATTAAACAGGCATGGTGGCGCACACCTATAATCCCAGCACTTGGGAGGCTGAGGCAGGAGGTTCAGTGTGAGTTTGAGATCAGCCTGGGCTACAAAAGTGAGTTCCTGGTCAGCCTAAACTGCATAGTGAGACCCTGTCTCAAAAAGAGAATAATACGGGGTCCGGCAGGATGGCTCAGTGGTCTAAAGCGCCTGCTTGGGAAAGCTTGGGCGGCTGCAGGGACTGTGGTTCGATCCCCGGCACCACATGCTGTGCCAGCCCTGCCCTCAGGGCAGGCTGAGCTGGCCATAAAAATAAATAAAATTCTGAAACAAGAAAAATAAATAAATAAATAAAATAAAAAATTCTTTAAAAAAAAGAATAATAAGATAGGATTTAAAGTATATGGAAAGATACATAAGTCATGTGCAAATACTTTTTATATGAGAGAGTGCACGTGTGGAGTGTCATGTGTGCTAGGTGCTTGCGTTGCTGCTGAGTTACAGTGCCAGGCTACCTACGGGACTTGAGTATCTGTGGATGCCAGGAGACACCTCTGCTAAAAGATTTCATTTGCTCTTACAGATTTTATTTTATACCCATGCCAAACTTACACTTGTCAAATATACCAGTCTCCCTCATTCCACAAAGTGTTAAATCTTAGGATAACTCTGCAGGTTCTGTTCCTGACAGTATAAACAACAACAACAACAAAACAGTAAAAACAAGAGGTTCTGCTGGCTTGCTTTTGATATATCCTGCTAGAAGTGAGTGATTCTGGAAGCACTTGAGATGGTGCTTTTTGTGTGCCTTGGCTGCCAGTGCAATATGTAGGCTTTTTTCATTCTAATTTGTAATTTGTTTCTTTAGGAATTGCTTTAACTTTATACTTATTTATAATACTTATGGATTTCCAAAGATAGAGCTACAAATTCTGGTATGTCCAAAGAAATCTAACCCTCATCTCTATACCCTGCATTACAGTTCTTTGTTCATTACTTTATAAATACTCCTTTTTTTTGGTGGAACTGGCAGTCAAATTTTATTTATTTATTTATTTATTTATTTATTTATTTATGGGGCTGGGGTTTGAACTTACAACCTTGCACTTGCTTGGCAGGCACTTGTGCCACAGAGCTATCTCCCTCGGGGATCAAACTGAGGACCTTGCACTTGCCAGACAGGCACTTGTGCCACTGAATCATCTCCCCAGCTCCAATACTCCTTTTTAAATCTAAATTTTGTAATTTTTATTTCCTAAATTTTAATTAAAAAAAATTAAGTATAACATTTTAATTTCCTTGTAGTTGCATGACAGTATACTGTATATGTGCTTTTCTGCCTTTCTTTTTCAGTTAACTCTTAGTAGCTTATAGAAATATTTCTTAGCAGTTGTGTGCTATCTTCTTGGGGATCTCTAATGTTGCTTAGTCAACCATTTCTCTAGTGAAATTTAGAGTGTTTGAAGGACTTTGCTGTTGTATTATTTTTGGAGTCTCTCTCACTATGTAGCTCAGCCTGACCTTGAGCTCACAGTGACCCTCCTTCAGCCTTCTGCGTGCTGGGATTACAGACATGTGCCCTCACACCAGGACTTTGCTTTCACAAATAATCTTTTTTTTTTTTTGGTGGGACCAGGGTTCAAACTCATGACCTTGCACTTGCCAGGCAGGCACTTGTGCCACGGAGCTATCTCCCTGGCCCCTCACAAATAATCTTTATAGTAAAAATATTGAGGTAGATTCTTGACATTGTAATTGCTAGGAGAAATAGAAAAGTACCTTTAATATTTTGAAGTTTGTGTTTAAGGATTGTTTGTGACTATGCTTAGACATATGTAGTTATTTCATATTTTATTATATATGTCAATCACTTAGGAAAGTTACCATGAGTATATAGCTTCTATCCTTATATGATCTGTTTTAATTTATTTAAGCAGTGTCTTAGGGCCAGTAAGATAGCTCAGTGGACTAAGCACCTGCTTAGGCTAAGTGAGGGACCCGGGTTTGATCCCTGGCACCACCCTGTACCAACTACATTAAAAAAAAAAATGTATTGTGATAGTGTTTTGATGATAATGTTTGGATTAAAGATTTGTATGTACATTAGTGTATACAAGCATGTGTCAGGTAGGATTTGAGAAACACTGAGTGCTTACTAAGTACTGTTAGTGGACCAAGAAGATGGCCTAGTGGCAGAAGTAGTGGAAGTGCCTGCTTGGTAAGCAAGAGCTAGTGAGTTTCATTTACAGTATGAAAGAAGTAAAAAGAATCACCAAGTGTTACTAACCCATTGAAAGGACAAGTATGTATGCCTATACTGCTTGATTAGTTTTCCAGCCCCATGTGGCTGGCTCAGTGCACCCTGGGGCAGGGCCAGCATGATATGTGGTGCTAGTGATCGAACCTGGCCCCTGTGCTTGCCTAAGCAAGTGCTTAGTCCACTGAGCTATCTCAACTGCCCTAGTTCTTCTTTTTTTTTTTTTTTAATATTGTATTTCTAATTAGAGATGTGAGAGATTGTGGTTAGGTAACAACAGATGCCTTAAAATTTTTTTAGGTCTTACTTGTTTAGTAATAGTATATATTCTTCTGATACAGGTAACTGTCTCTTTGGATCTAATGGTATCACCGTCATTTTCATTTGTAGATGGATTCTGACCAGGAATTACAAGGCTCTTGCCAAAGGAACAAGAGGGAGCACATCTGGATTCCTAAATATTGTGATGGAACTAAAAAAGTGTTGCAACCACTGCTACCTAATTAAGCCTCCCGAAGAAAATGAAAGGGAAAATGGACAGGAGATTCTTCTGGTGTGTAGTGCTTTTTACTCTTAATTATGTAATTGGAAACAGTTTTGCTTTTTTAAATGATGTTATCAAAATGCTGATTTACCTCCTTAATGAGCTTTCAAAGTACAACAGAAGTAAGAACAGAGTACAAAAGTTAAACCTAGGAAAAAATCTAGAAAATACAGTATTATAAATACTAGAACAGAACATCAGCAAGTATGTGTTTGAACATAGTTCGAATGTCTTTTAAATCTTCAGTCCCTGATCAGGAGCAGTGGGAAGCTGATTCTGTTAGACAAACTGTTGACAAGACTTCGAGAAAGGGGGAACAGAGTCCTTATCTTCTCTCAGATGGTGAGAATGCTGGACATCCTGGCTGAGTACCTGACTATTAAGCACTATCCTTTCCAGGTAAGAGCATTCAGCAACCAGGCTCACACAATGTCTCTGTCTCTCTTTGTCTCTCTTGTTCTCTCTGTGTGTGTGTCTCTGTCTCTTTTATCTCTCTTGTTCTGTGTGTGTTCTCTCTCTTGAATTATTAATTATAAAAAATTAGGGTTTTTTTTTGCTTGACAAACACTGAGATCAAAGGTCTGTAAGGGTTTCATTGTTTTAGTTCTATGCCTTTAGGCTGCTCTGTAATGAAAAAGATTGTGTCAAAATCATTCTTTTTTTAGGTCAGGGTGAAGGGGATTAATTGGGTATGAGAAAAGATGGCTCATACATCTTTGAGTCTGTGCTAAAAGTAGAGCAGAATGAAGTATCAACCTGACTGAGAAGTCAAATTATAGAATGCAGAAGACAGGTGGCAAGAGCTGGTGGTATAGTTCAGTGGATTTAGCGCTGTCTTAGAGAAGTGCAGGGGCCAGGGTTTAGTTCCTGGCCTCACCTGCTGCACCGGCCCTGCTCTAGAGTGTGCTGAGTTGGCGACAGAGTCTGGGCATGGTGGCACGCGTCTGTAATCCCAGCACTTGGGAGGTACAAACAAGAGGATGACTTTGAGTCAGTAGTGAGACCCTAAAAAAAAAGACAGTGGCAGGTGATACATTTACTACGAAGGAAGTTGACCTTGTCGTGACCCTGGGAATGCCCAGGACAGGGTACCCACTCCCTTGCTGGATCCCAAGCTGTTGGTGATGGCCTCCTCCTGTGCAGTGCCTTTTGATTTTTTTTTTGTTCGTTATTGCTTCTTTGGGACAGAATCTTCATGCTGTCTTGTGGGCTGGCCTCATGTATCCCAGACTGGCCGCCAACTCATGTTAGTCTTCCTGCCTCAGCTTCCTGAGTGCTGGGATTACAGGCATGTACCCCCATGCCTAGCTATGTTGATTGTCATCTATTGTCTCCTATGGGAAAATATTTCTTCAGCAGACTCTTACTAGGTGTCTTGTGAGATGTTTGCCTTGGTCTATTTAGAAACATGCAGATACACGTGCTGTTTACTGACCTCCAGTGTTTTTTTATTTTGAGACAGGATTCCAATGATCCTCCCGTAGTGCTAGGCTTAAAGGCACGTGCTGCCTTGCCTATCATGGCATAATTTATATTGTATTAGTTGCTAAGGTTAAAAAAAAAAAAAAAAAACAGCTTTTTTCAGGTGGATGAATTATTCTGCCAAATCACATAATCACACAAGTATTGAAGAAACTGACTGAGTATCTCCTAGAAGGCCCAGCTGTAACACTTAATAGCGTGTCTCTTGGGATGCCCTGAAAGCAGCATTGTATGTGTAATACCTCGTGTGGTCTTTAGCATCCATCTGACAGTGTAGTTTAATGCTCACTTGTGGCTGACATACATAAAGGCATTGCAGTACAAAAAGATGATTATTTCTTAGTGCATTTGATCCCCCAGAGCTTTCATGTCTAGGTAATCATAAGACATCTGGCAATCAGAAATGCATTGCTCTTTTCTAGGGAATAACTAAGGGAATTTTAGGTGTGTTAGTATCTTGTATTTATGGGATTATTTGAAGGAGAGCATTTAGGTTTTCTGATTTTATATGTAGGTTATGAATTTGCTACTTAAAAGTATCTTTGGTTCAAGGCTAGTCAGTTCCCATCAAGCCAGCTTGAGTTTGGGTGGCTGTGTGGCCAGGGCAGAAGGCTGGGGAGATGTAAGTTTGCCTGCAGCCACTGGGCACTTCTTGGTTCAGTTTTGCCCGGTGTGAAGTGAATTATTTTCATCTCAAGTGGTGGTGTAGGAAGAGAAAATGAATGGTAAGAAAAGTGAGGAATGCTTTATGTACATTATGTAGGAATAATTCTTCAGTAGTTGTTTCAGGTATCTTACGGTTTGACTATGGCAACATGGTTTTGTACCCCGAGCGGACATATGCTCTGAAAAAATAATTTATGTACTGGAGAATGCCAGAGTCCTCCTGAACGGATCATGTTGTTCAGTTTTTGAACATTTCACCTTCAGTTTAGAGTAATTTTTAGAAAGCTGGTATAGAGGCCTGGTAGGTTGGCTCAGTGGTCTAAGGTGCCTGCAGGCGGCTGCAGGGACCACGGTTTGATCCCCAGCACCACATGCTGTGCCAGTCCTGCCCTCAGGTCAGGCTGAGCCGGCCATAAAAATAAACAAAGAAAGCTTTAACATTTCCATTGTTTCAGCAAAAATATTTTTGGAACAAATTTATGTAAATTGTTGGGTTTATGTAGAATGGTGGCATTTTTAGCCCACTACCTGAGAAGCATCATTTTTCTACAGGAGCTAGTTTACTAGGTACTCAGTGGTACTATTTTGTAATGGCTCCATTATCTACATATATAGAAGTAAAGCGAATCTCTGAGCACAGTCTGGGTTTTCATCCTTCTCCTTGAAGCTCCTGGCAGCCATTCTGATCCTCAGATCACCCAGACAGCGCTCTGGATCAGAAGCCCAGGACCTTGAGCATGTAACTGAAGCGCTTGGTCATGCACGCGTCCTGCTTACGCATAGTCCCTTCTCAGCACTTGGCCAGTGTGTCCTAGTTATTTTTACTCAGAGGGTGTTTGGGTGATAAAGGTCACAATTCTAGCATTCTATTCTGAGTGTAGCTTATTCTTCCTACCTTATGATTTTCTTGTTTATTTTTCCAGCGTTTAGATGGCTCCATCAAGGGAGAAATCCGCAAGCAGGCACTGGATCACTTCAATGCTGATGGGTCTGAGGTACACTATGCATGGCTTTGTTATTTGGATGCACTGGGTCTATATCAAGGGCAAAGGCTTTGCAGTTTAGTTTATTGGATTTCAGAAACATTTTGTAGTATATATTTCTTCTGACCTGAAAAGAGAGATAAATCTGTACTCTAAAAACTCTTTGTTTTGTCATTATTCCTTAAAAGCACATGAATATTTAGATTGCCAGGCCTAACTTAATGATACTAGCAGTTCTGTACTAGCTCCAGGATAAATTTATGGGCTCAGATGAAGAGGGTTGGCAGTAGGAATTCATTTCTACATGTAGATTGGAAATTTCCATTCTGTACTTTTTGGTGGCTGTAGCTTGAACAGTATGTCTCGTGTTTGTGGGATTTCTGGTATTACTATTAAAGTACTAAATGTCCCACTTACATTTGGCAATTACTTTATTTTGGGTGCATGTATGTAAGAGTTATCTGTAGCGAAAGCAATATTCTATTTAATGTGTGTGGAATTATTAAGTGGCACAGGATATGAGAGAAGTGGGGCAGAGAAGCCTTAGCGTCATTAAAACTATAGTAATTTGCACAGGTAAAGGAAGCAGTGGAAAGAACCGAGAAGTAGAATAAGAAATGTTTTTATTTTATTTTTTTTTTGTGGGACCAGGGTTCGAACTCACGACCTTGCACTTGCCCAGCAGGCACTTGTGCCTCGGAGCTATCTCCCCAGCCCCAAGAAATGTTTTTAGAGACTGTTAAATTATGAAGCCTGGGTTCCTCCTCCCCCTCCTCCTCTTCTTCTTCCTCCTCTTTCTCTTCCTTCTTCTGTCTCTTCCTCTTCCTCTTCCTCTTCATTTTCCTCTCCTTTTTCTTCCTCCTCCTTAAAAAAAAAAAAAAAAAAAAAA
>PVJA010023788.1:0-32581 GCA_004027025.1 Myocastor coypus | reverse complement strand
TTTTTTTTTTTTTTTTTGTTGCTTCCTTCCCCAGCTCAACCCAACGGACACCTCCTACCTCCTAATTAGGGTGATATATATAGAACCTCTACCATGCCTGTCTGTGTGTGAGCTCCACACTCACACTGCTTTGGGGATAGGCAAGCCTGTGTTTCTTTAAAAATGCAACCCGGAAGGGAGGCGGAATTGGGATTGACAAATTTTCCTCCTGCGCCTACCCGTAACCTGCTCCTCAGCCTCCTCTCCATGGACTCCCATCACCCTCAGCGCCATCCATCACAGCTGCAGCTCAGCCTGGTGATGTATTACACTAACATATCATTAGTGCAACGGCAGAGCAAGGAGCTTTGATGATGTATTGGGGCCATACATCATCGGAATGAGTCACTCTGATGATGTATAACTCAAAAGATGGTACTATCCAGGGAAATGTGGACATACCATAAATCAGGGACAATGTTAAAGAAGAAAACCCAGGACAGCCTCAGAAGGAAAATAAAGGTTCGGGGGTCTCCCGCCGTAGGGGTTGAGAGACAAAACTAGTAAATTCTTAACAGCTCAGGTTGAAGCTTTCTGTTAGCTGTGGCTTTCTTAATGACTAAACCAGATCATCAGTATCCCAGGGTGACAGTTGGATTTCCTTTCCATCTGGAATTTAGTTTTGCTTCTGCTTTCTTGCAAAGCCCCCTTGTCCTGATGGAGATGCAGGGTCTGTCAGATCAAACAGAAAATGCTCCAGGTCTGGGCTCCATCCGGGTTCTCCCGGATTCCTCTCCCACACAATGGGTTGGGGGCGGGGCTTCCAGGCAAGGATGGTCCACGATGGCATTTTTTCAGTAGATCTCAGTCTTTAGACATTGAAGACTGATATTCCTTTGCCTAAAAAAATGTATTAGTTTAACATGAAACTGTGAAAATCAATCCAGAGGAGTCCTTCTTTGGTGCTAGGAGTTATAAACTCTTGGGCCATAGTTGAGGATTTCTAGCTCTTTATAATATTACTTTAGCGATCTCTCTTCAAAATAGCAACAAAAAAGAGAAGGGCTCATGGGTTGTTTACTTTAAAGCACAGACTCCCCCGTCTCTGTTACATTTTCATGAAATCAGTTGCTCTATGGGTCCAGAAATGTTGAAACTTATGTATGGGGCCTCCACGGAAATCCCTATTATTCTGACTCTACCTTCCTAGCTTTTTTTTCCCCATCCATTAGAAATAAGTGCTGGAAAACTGACAACCTCCCTTCTGAATTCTCAGAGTGGGGGCTTGCATGTGGCGTTTTCAGAGTCAAAATCCTAAACCTCTTTATAACTTCTAGAAGTGATAGATAAAGCCTCAAGGAGAGGAGGTGGAGAGCCGCAGAGCCACAGGGGGGTGGGGGAGGTACGACCACACGAAAGCACCCCGGGGTAAAAATGAACGCTTGCTTTAATGCTGAGCTGTCAGTTGGAGATCTGAAGCCCAACAGAACTGAGTCTACCTCCCCACCCCATGCAAAATAAAATAAAAATCAAAGCCTAGGTTCTTCAGGACTGGAGAACGTCAGAACGCAGCCTGTGGCATATGGGATCCATTCCAGGCAAGAAGTCTTCCTCTAGAGGTTCCTTCCCGGTCTCCACCCATGCTCCAGCAAGGGAGGGGTGGCCAGCAAAGGCTCTTGCAGCCACCCCTGGTCCTATTGCTGTGACACATTGCCTTTGTTTAGGGCGAGCTCAGTAGTGCCCTGGAGGGCAGCACACAGGGCAGACTCTCCCCGGGGTTTCAGAAGGAGGCTTGAGTCAAACATAAAATCCAAAAGGCTTTCTCTGCTCCCTGCAGGAAGAAGAAGGGGGGTGGGCTTCACCACCTGAGCAACAGTTAAGAGAACAAAATGTTTTTTTTTTTTTTATTCTTAAATGGTTGTGCCTTCAAAGGCTTTCAAAAGTTGAAGCAAAACAGATCCTGCTTCTTCTCTTTATTTATTTATTTATTTATTTTTTTGTAGGAGAAAGAGAGGTAAATGAAGGAGCTAATAAAGCCAGCACATTCCTTGGGAGTTGTTTATAAAGGAGCCAGCCTCGCAAGGGAATGTTCCATCATGCCTTGGGGCTGCCACCTGCATCTGTCCAGGAGATGTCCCTCTGCCCATGCAGTGAACAGTTGGGCTCTGGGGGTGGACAACCAGATGGCAAGGCCAGAGGAATGACCATCTACACTTCCCAGAGAGCTGACGAGGGAGAAGCAGGACCTACTGGACAGTACAGCTCAGTGGTTATCAGTAGGGACAGAAAACACACAGAGAGGCTTTGCCAGAGCTGCTGCAGTGTTGGCCGCAAGAGCCATCAGCTTCACTTGAGGGTGTCTGGGTCAAGTGCGTGGTGGACCAGCCGTGGGCTGATCTGGCAGACTTGGCCCACGGGGCCTGCAACACAGGCCCGTGCTGTGAGCTTCACTCTCACCCCTGTCAGGCTCCCAGGGGTGTCAACATGAGCAGCGCAAGCAGCAGTAGCAACAGGTCCCCCCTCAATGTCCCTGGCTTCCGGTGTATCTCAGCCAAGCTTCACAGTCCCCGAAAGGGGTGGTTTAGCGCACAACCTTCTTAGACGAGAAAACCACAGGTCGGCATCCCTACTTGCCTATCCTCCAGTGGCATGGAAAGGATGCAGACCTCCTTGGCACTTCCCTTGGCAGCCTTCTCCCTTACATTCAATGTAAAGAGACCTGCGGAGCCCTCAAGCAGCCAGACCCTCGACACTGCTGAATCCCCTTTCCAGGGTGTTGCCCTCAAGGTTGGCTTAGCCTTTCACTCTAGAACCCTCTAAAAGGTGAACAGGAATTACTTCACTTTAACGTTCTTGCTCTACTCACTCCTCCGTAACTACGTGTTCTCTCTCCATTGATTCCACCAAACACAGAGTAAAAATATTGGGGAAAAAATCACCTGTGCTGGACATAAACAGACTTTTTCCTTTGTCCTTACTTTATAACCAACACAGAATCACAAGTACTCACATAGTACTCACATTGTAAGTTAGGTAAACTAACCCAACGATGATTTAAAGGTAATGACAGGATGCGCACAGGTCGGATGCAAATATTGTAGCATTTGCTCCTTGGGATTGGAGCACTCATCGGTTTGGTCTTCTTGCGGAGGATGACTCTGGATTAATCTCCCTTGGACACCGAGGGATCGTTGTGATGATTTTCACTTTGGCACACGTTAGACAACAGAAAAACAACCGTAACAACCGCTCATGTAAAGTCATAAAACTAAAAGAAAACAACAGAGGTGAGCAGGTTTTCCTGAGTGAGGGTCTAGGGTCTACCACATGCTTGGATTTTCACTGTCACCCGTGAGCCGGGCCCTCCAACCTGTGGCCACCGCAGTCATCTCTCCACAGACTGCGTGTTCTGCATGCAGCAGAACTGCACAGCGACAGAACAGTTTAATTTTTCCTAAATTATCTGAATCTTCAGAATAAATAATACCAATACCAATACCAATAAAAATATCCTTTCTGTGTTATTTAAGGCTCCCCCTTTCAACACAATAATGCATGGTTTTACAAGATGGAGGTGCAAGAACTAATAAAATATATGGTTTAATTAACTAAACTTATGCTGTAATCCACATTAGAAGGTCATGATTTAGCGGGCACCCTCATCCTCGAGACAGAATAATGCAAACAGCATAATTAAAAGTTGATGAGAAGTATATTTATTGAGCACATAGGAAGAAAAGACACCCAGATTTATGACACGTAAAGTAAACCTTTAGTTTACAATATAATTAATATTTTAAAAACCACAGCGCACATATAATGCAGCCGAAGAGTCCACCTCTGTGGAAGGATAATTTCTTTGGCGCTGATCTCAGCCCCGTTTAATAGTAAATTATGTTCCCACGCATATACAAATGTAGCATGATCTATTATGATCTAGAGATGATACTCGTGGAGATGTCTGCAGCCATGATAGATCATGTGGCGTGTCTCTGAAGACAACGGGGTGGCTGAAGGGCCAATTATTTATCCGTGGCACCAGTTCCGTGGCTATTAGTCACACACACGGTGATGCAAAATGAGGGTTTACCAGTCCATTTTAATCAATCCCCGCTCAGAAAAACCCCTCATTAGCAAGGAGCTGGGACAATGAGGAGTCTGCAAGGGAAGAGGAGACAGGCTTGGTCAGGAAGACAGGCTCCGTCGCTGCGAGAGGCGTGAGGCCTTGTTGGCTTGGGGGACTCTCCACCACTCCTGAGCTCCTAATCTTGTGTAATCTTACAACACCCTTGTGCCTTACACATTACTCTTATCCTTTTATCATTTCTAGTGTGTCAATGAGGAAGCCGAGGCATGAACTGATTACCACTGCCAGCAAGGGCAGAGCCAGGATTCCCAGCCAGGAATTGTTCAGGCCAGGATGCACAGCTAGGTCCAGGACTCACTGCATTCTGCCAGGGGATTTCTCGGAGGGATGAGTAATTATTTCCAGTCCATATTTCTCCTTAGGGTTTGGGTGCTCAGGGAGTCTTCCTGCAGAAATTCTGCTTCTTCTCTTACACACATCCCTGGCTTGTTTTTGTGGGGGCAAATATCTGCTGCCTCCTTCACATTTTCTTGTTCCAGAAGCGCTACAGAGCTTGTGTCCTGAGTGTCCCCAGGAGCAGCCCTGTGAGGCCAGCCTCAACGACATTTCACACAGGGCCATGTTGACTTCTAATAGACATGCTTTTCTTGAAAAGTGTCCTATGCAGAACTAAGTTAATTACTTTTGCCTCCTTACTTCAACTTGGGGATTGACTTTTATATTTACAAAACATTCTTGTGTTTTCACTGAAACAAAGATAGGACATTTTTTGAAAAAAAAAAAGATGGCTTTTGTACTTTCTGTAGCATCCACACTGTTTAAATTCCCCAGACTGAGTAGCAATTTGCCTTTGATAAACATGGTTGCAGTGTTTGTAAGGGTAGACCTCTCTTGACTGTCTGTCTACGTGCTTTCCTTAGGCTATATTCAATAATTGTTATAGAAGTCACTGAAGGATTTTTAAGGAAGGACACATAGCTAAGCTCTCGTATGGAGTATATACACATCACAGGTCATAGAACAGTTTTGAACATCCTAGATAGAATTTGTAAATAGTCCTTGGGTACGTGGAGAGATGCTTAGTTGCCACGAGGCCTGAAACTTTGGCCTCTGGACCCTGTTGTTCCAGTCCTGTTCTACTCTGAGCCTTTGTATTCGTCCGCTTTCCTGTTGCTAGGGCAACATTGCTGCCAATCGAAACTTAAAGGAGGAGGGGTTTATTTGGGTTCATAGTTGTAGAGGCTTCAGTCTCTGGTCAGCTGAGCGCAAGGCGGAAGCATCATGGTGAGAGACAAGGCAAAGGAGAGCTCCTTGATTCATGGCGTCTGAGAAGCAGAGAGCAGGGAAAGAGCTGGAGGAGAAGTCAGAGACAAGAAATGGATCCTCCAGTGGGGTTACGGGTCACCTGTAGGACTTACTTCCTCCAACGAGTCTCCCCCGTAGTGGCCCATTATGGAGTCCTTGGTGGGTGAGCCCACTGGTGGGGTCTGTGCGGGCATAGTCCACTCGCTTTTCCATGCGCCTCTGAACTCAGGTCAAGTTGGCAATCAAGATCAGTTTGACCACTAATCACATCTTAAGCCATTCAAAATGTCCAAGTAAATGCAATAATAAGGCCGTCATCCTGCCTGACACGACGTAACATTCCCACATGCAACCAAAAATGCATGAATGGCTTCTTCAGAGTCTTAATAGTCCCGGCATTGCTCAGGAGTCCAAGTTCAAAATCTCCTCTGAGACTCAAAGCAATCTCTTAGGTATGAATCCCCAGAAAGTGAAATGATGAAGTTGTATACTCCCTGGGTACAATGGTGTGGGATAAACAATCCCTCACCCAAGATTCATAGCGATGTCCTGGAGGGCTCCAGTTCAATATCACTATGCTTCCCATTGAAAGGCAGCTGAGACTCAAGGACTCCCAGAAGGCACCGTTCTTAGTGACGTCAACTCCCAAGAAGGGCATGGCTGGTGATGGCGATAGGCTTTCAAAGTCTGTCACTGATAGTCTAACAGAATACAGTCCACCTTTCAAATCAAGATGCTTACCATCTTTCAGTGGAACCAAGTAAAACATTTATCAAAAATTCTAATGTAGGAAAAAGTCTCAGGAATGCGGCATGCAAAGGCAACATACAAAATAATTAAATACAAAGTAGATAAAGAAAATAATATGAGTTCTTCATTATCTGGTTCATTACACTTTTTAGTGCTTATTAAAATTGTTCGTAAATGATTTAATTTTGTTTGGAAAAAGGTGGATGAAGAGGGAATGAGCGATTAAGGAGATAAACCGCTGAGGTTTCCATTTTGGAACTGGTTACAGAGCTAGGCTGCGGTGAGAAAATTAATTTGTAGATCTCTCTGGAGGAGCAGTCAACACCAGGCACCACAACACATGCTATTTGCCTTATTTTTTGCTTAATTGGCATGGCCTTCTCGGGGGAGAGCTCAAGCTAAGCCAAGTAAGAGGATAAATCACCTTTAGTGTGGCCCCTTCTGGGTCATGGATAATTTTTCTGACAGTCATGTCAGCTCAGGATGCTAATGTACTGGCCAACTCCTCTGTACAACAGCATTGAGAGTGTAATTTCCTTCCTATTAGCACATGCGGGCACACAAACACGCTCCCCAGAGTGGTTTAATGAAGGGCCTCAGGACAGACTTGGGTGGGCAGAGTGCAAAGAGGGCCTGTATTCTTTGTGACCATGCTGAAGGCAGTCTTTGCTTCTAGAACCACATTTCCATCCTCCTCAAGAGGTCTCCTTTCATCCTTGGGGGGATGTGATATCTTCCACTTGCTCTGGATGCCCGGATGTGTAACCTGCTAGGTTTCGTGATGCAGGACATTAGAATACGTTTTCTTTACCATGTGCTGTGATGTAAACGTGGTTCGAGCAGACTCTCCATGGTTTCCCGGGCATGGAGTTGCAATCCCCCACCGTGTCAGGGTGGGGACAGTGAAGGCTGAGGTGGAGCCTCGTGGCAGGCGGTCATGTTACCGAGGCAGCACCATGCCCCGAGGTGATTCAGGTTGGTCTCATGCATTGCACTGCGTTACTTCTTGGCAGGATGGGTTGCTGTAAATCCAGTTCGGCTGCCTCAGCTGTTCCTCTTGCTTCCTGTCCTACCGTGTGATCTCTCTCTTTTGTCCATTGCTGGTTTACTTTCCATTTCTTGCTGCATTATGATACAGGCAGGTGGCTGGTGCCCTTAGTTTGGATCCTGTAGACAACAGAGTCATGAGGCAAATAAGCACCTTTGCTTTGTAGGCCACTCAGCACCAAGTATCCTATTACGGTGACATGGAATGGACTCACATGCCAGGTAAAATATCGGGGGGCCTAATATATGTCCTTAAGACACCAGGCCTAAACCTTGTGCAAACCACCAAAAGTGGCAACGTTGAGTTTTAGGCCAAGTTCACTGAAAGCAGTCAGGAAAGGAGAGCCTGGTCTTTATAAGACAACATGTAGACCACAGCAGACCCCAAACTTTACATGCACGGTATCCTGGAGATGGCTCCGGGCCCGAGGAAGTCTAGGTGAAGTTTCACAATGACTTTTCAGAAACGAGTCCCTTTCCAGTTCCCACAGACATTTAAAGGTGTCCTTGGCACTCTAGCCATGACCTACTTTCCGTTCTCGTCTCTACTTTGTGTCCCCTTTTGTCCCAGGTGAGAGTCTCATCAAACTACTTAATATTCCTTGATTGTGCCGTACACTTTGGTTCACTATGAAGACTTCCGCTCCCGGGGCAGACAGAAGCCCCCATTCATGAGTGCTTATCACGCGTTCCTCCCAGTGAATGAGCACTGCTCATGACTGGACTGTCCCTCTGTGGCAGACTGGGAGCTCCTTGCAGGCAGGCACTACTGTCTTATGCCTTAGGAGGTGGGTATGGAAGGCATCATCTAATCTGGCACATGGAGAGACGGGCGTCAACCTTATCAATCTTAGATAGATATTGAGTGGGTTGATTATGGCATGTTAGAATCATCTCTGAAAGGAAAGTAGAGGAGATACGAGATAACGATGGTGTTGTCTCATTACAGTAACCTCAGAAGGAGCCAACCCCTTTAACATAGCAAATTCAATGCCTGTAGCGCACACGGCCTGGGACTCATCAGGTGCGCACTGTTTCTGTCGCCCAGAGACTCCCGCTCCGTGGGAGCAACAGTGCCAACAGGAGAGGAAAGAAGGCAGGCTGCTACCCTGACAAGCAGCAGCGAAGGCAGCGGAAGGGCTGTGCAGAGGCCACTGCGCAGAGCTGAACGGGCCGGTGCCAGGGATGAGCCAAGCGAAATCTCTCTTTATCCTTCTGCCTCTCCTCCCAGGGGCGTTCGGCCTCCATTACTAAATCCTCTGCCAACTGCAGCAAGGGCAAAAAGCCAGCCTCTGCCTTTCATAATGGATTTAGGCACCAATGAGGATCGTTCCTAGGTAACTCACCCTGCCCTATTTTCTCCTGCTTTCTAACAAAGTCAAGCAGAGAGCAAACAGACTCGGGCCCAAGATTTAAAATGGAAAAATCCTCCCTTTCGCAGCAGCGGTACTTACAAATATGTATTCTGTGTTTATACAGCGTATTAAAACCCAAAACCTACAGTAATGCAACATTAAAGTCAAGACAGGCCCAAGTGAAGGGTTTATGGCATCGTTAGCTTGCCCACGTTGCGCATTCTGCATAATGAGCCTCACCTTGAAATTCAAGCCGTATACCATGGGGCTGAGCTCACCCCACCCGGCAGACCTGAAACCTTTTGCATTTGGTGAATTTCATTACTTTGAATTGCGATATTAATAACTGAAATGCACAGCTGAGAAAATGCTAATTTTCTGCTTTTCCTTTTATTTTCTTCTTTCATTTATTTTCCCTTCTAATTAACAAAAGCGAGGATAGTAAGGAATCGGGGAGTGGTATCGAGGAAGATGCTTGCCACATGAATTCCCAGTGTGAGACCACTTCATAGTCGGTGCGGGACTCGGGCTCAGGCGAGGACGTGATTTGCCCAGAGCGCCCCAGCCTGGGGATGATTATGTAGCAAGTTTCCTACTGCAAACTCAATACCGTGTATCTGCGTTGTTTTGCCAATTCTTTGTTGAGGTCTCATTTCCCAAACAGGAAATAAAAGAAAGGCAAAATCCACAGTTTCTTTGAGCCTAAAACTATTGACACCTTTCTTCTGTTATATTGGTTATCTAGTTTATCATCATTTTGCATAGCCCTCATCTCAAGGGGCACCCAGTGATTAAATTACTGGCACTGAAAAAAAAAAAAAAAAAAAAAAAAGTCATGTTGCAGTAAGAAAAGAATGCATTCTGTCTTTCATTATGGGAATTCCTAAGGAAAAGAATCACTGAACTCACCAAGTAGCCTGCAGGAATAAATCCTCAGGGCCACACACTATGATCAGCCTGATGAGCTGCTGTCCTTGTAGGAACAGGGCTTTCTGTGTCTCACAGAGAAGAAATACAAGGGACTGAGGCTTCCTTTTGAGCATGCTATGGTCAGCACAGCCTGCGGTCATCTAGAAAAGAGAAAGACTCTGTGTGACCCCTGGTGAGGCTTTTCTGTGAGTTGAGGCCAGAGCTGCCTTGGTGTACAGGGTGCTCACAGCAATAACAGTCAGTACTATGGGTGGATTTTGATTCTAAGGAATTGGACCACAGACCATGCACGCTTCTGTTTCTCAGCTAGCGTGCCTGGAAGACCATGCCCACTTAGGAAGTGCTGGTTTCAGGCAAAGGGAAAAGGAGGAGATGGGAGAAAAGTAAGTGCGAGCTCGCAACTCCAGAAAGAGGGGCTCTGAGATGCCCAGTGCCGACATCTAGGAGTTCTCTCACCGGAGCATGGAGACCGCAGTATCCCACGACTTGATAGACGTGGAAGTTACTTCTGTTTGGAGAGAATCACAGGGCACTGACCCGTGCTGGAGACAGCCGAGGTCCTCACTCTGCAGGGGTGTTCCTGAGAAGGGCCAACAGCTGCAGACCAGTCATCCGCGACTGGGATGTGGCTAAGTGTTCCAAGTGAGAGAAGGAGAGGTTTGTCACCCTCCCTCGCCCCGCCCCCCAGGAGCACTTTGCTAAGTTAGAGGGCACCTTTAAAAATGACCTGGGAACCCAGCAAACAGAATAGAAGCACATTTACCGAGGCAGGACTTTGAGGAAAAAAAAAAAGGAAAGAGCCCAGAGCAGCAGCTAAATCTCAGAAACAAATGCCCATCAAACAGGAGACGGGAGCAAAAGGGATTTTCCTCGCTCCGTCAGTCCTGTTTGGAAGTGACTTACCCTTCCTTGGTCAGTTTATTGAATCCAAAAGGTGCTTACCTCAGCCAAGGCAAGCTGCCCTCCCTGCCCCCACCTTCCCCTCCAAGTCCCTGTTCTCCTCCTAACAGATGGTAGCACACACGAGCACTTTTTTTTTCTTCCGATGCTAAGCATGATTTACAGGCTTGAGTTATTATTTATCATTATTCATTTTCTGTCAGCAGTGCATTGAAGGTTAATAGAAATGCCAGCATGCTCACTGATTTACTTAGTAAAATATTTGTTCCAAGGTTTAGGTCATATGATTGGTGTCTGAGTGAGTTTCAGGTTTATGCATTATGAAAAGCAGGATGACTTGACCTTCAGCCACCAACACTAGCACCATACATTACTTTAGTGAGTGACCTTCAGAGCCCTAAGACGTAGTAGATGTATTCAACACATGTTAGCCTCCTCCATATTGCAGGCATTGTATACATACCAGCAGAGTTTATGCGATGTAAGCTGAACCCCGGAGCCCATCTAATGAGTGGGAGGCAAACGCGATGTAAACGCAGGCTAAACCAGATCCACCTCTTAAGATAATAAACTGGCTTTGTAGCCCAGTCGAGCTGAAGCTGTGTGTACACACAAGGCCTAATTGCTTCATATAGCCTTGTTTCTGGGCTTCTGCCAGCTCCACAGAGAAAAGAATGGAGACGATGGGACAGTTCTGAACCAAGTCAGGCTAGGCTGGGCATTTAGTTAGGGTTCCCATGGAAGAACAGGCTTGGCGAGGTGCACACCGTGCCGCTGTACAGCTGAAGGCTGGGGATGCAGCGAAGGTGATGGTGAACCAAGAAGCATCTTGATCTCTGGAGGCTTGGAAGTCAGGTTGGCGGAAGAGGCCTAAGTCACATTTCAATGACAGGGTCATGAAAAAGTATACCAAAAGCAAAGAGTGGGAACTCCCTCCTGAGGGGCGAGCTGGACCAGCGCTGCTGAGACCGTGCATCACCACACTGTAGTGGCTTCAGGTCAGAGGCTGCATGAGATTGAGCCCTGGTTCCACTCCGCACTTTGAATCAACCTCTGAAGACCTCCGTTTCCTATGAAAATGAGAATAATTGTCCCAGGCTCCTGAGGCAGCAGCTGAGAGGGCAAGTTGAGATAATATATGTGGTGCAACAATATGTTGTGTGTAATGTATGTAATGTGCCCAGTGTAGTTGGGTGAATTCAACCCATCCTACCAGTACTATGGGTTCCGCGAATGGATGATGAGGCTTGCTGGGAACTGCTAGCAAATCCTCATGGTTGAAACATGACTTGATTCCACATGTCGATTTGGTGGAGAAAACTGATTCCACGTGAACAGAAAGCCTGTTGGGAGCACGTCAACTTCTTGAGCTAGGAATGAATGGCAGGATATCTGAAAGTCTATTTATTATTTTACATCCTTCAACTGTATTCCTTCCATGAAGTTTGGTGAGGAGGCCATCAATATCCCTTAGCAATACTTTATTAAATACTGTTTATTTCACATCCAAAGAAATGTCTTTAAGCCTTTAGAATTGCCTTTCAGGTCGAGTTTTCAAACTCAGTGATTATGTGATATGCTCCACAAAGTCACACAATCCCCCCTCACTGTACTCTGGCCCTCTTTATTGGTGATGCAGCCCACAGTCACCTGGATGTCCCACCTCACAGATGACAAAGGTTACATCTAAGTTCACCTACCTGGATTGAAGTGACCAGGCCAACTTCAACGAGTCATGCCAGCAGGAGCATGCATTTTGTTTTTTGCCTCTGCTGTCTGCTTAGTTAGTTTTAATACCCAAGAGCTCATCTGCTTCTCCCAACAGTGGCAAGGCTTTCTTCCCACATGTAGTAATACAAGGAGAATAGCCTATATTGGGTGAGGGGGAAGGCAGTTTGCCATCTCAGGGACATTCCCTAAGCATGCACTAAACACAAGGCAGATGTCTGTGGAGAAAGCAAACAGTAGAAATGAACCCAGAGATTTCTTGTACATTAGCACCAATGAAGAGACAATATTGTATTTGACATGAGAAAAATTGTTCCACTTTGGGAACACTGACATGAATTAGCTCCAAGCTAGGAAGAATGGAAGATTGCCTGGGAGTTGTTCTTTCATCCATTAATTCTCGATTTTAAGTTTTCTGGGGGAGGTGGGGTTTAGGAGGACCTATATCCAAAGGTTTTGCTTAGTCTGGGAGCCAAAATTGTTAGGATGGAGGCTATGGTGTTGCGATTCTGTTCTTCCTATCTGTTACTTATAACTGAATCAGAGGTTCTAGCACTAGATAAGAGCTGAGAGGTCACTGAGTTTAATATTCTCGCTCTGCCAGAGAAAATTCTGATGCCCAGATTTTTTGATGTGTGAAGGATAGCAGCAGAGATAGGCTGGAGCAGAGATCTCCTGGATCCTGCAGGTGCTCTTTGCCTGTCTCCATGTTGCTTGGGTTCCAGAACTGGCCTTAATGATGAGCTGATTACTGGACTCCAGATGCCCAGATTGTATGCCTATGCTCAGGAGAGCCACCTTCCTGTCTTCAAACAACGGTAGAAATGCCAAGAAACCCATGGCGTGTCAGAAATGTTGATGGTAAAATACTGTAGGATAACGATAAAAGCAACCTTTGGAGGAATAAGGAAATGAAGCAATTTGAATCTCATTTAAATAATTTTCCCTTCTTTCTCCACCTTCATCCTAGACTATACAATGAGCCAATCTGAATTCTGGGGGCATGTTCGTTCTTTCACAGTGGGGACAGAGTGCTGGAAACATCCTTTCATTTAATCTCCAGTACTCACTAAATTATCTATTGCCACGATCTGTGATTGATTTAGTTTTTATTGCTCTTGGCTGTAACAATCTATAAGGACCCAGCTGATTTTCCCTTTTTTGGGTTTTAGGCTTTATTGCTGTCATTTTAATGACAGATATTAAACCCAGAGAATTCTCATCTGTGTTTTCTCCACCAGGCTGAGCTGTGTGCTGCCTTTGACCATGAAATGATCCAGGAACTGGGCCTTCCAAAGCCTCCTTCCTCAGCTTTTCCCAGGTACTAATGCCCAGGAATCTGTGTCAGTTCTGAAGATGGTAGTGTGTATCTTCAGGCTAATTTCATATCCTACTACCAAGTACAGAGCAAATAGGAACTAACTATGTGAGCCAGAAGAATGAAGAATCCATTAGCTCATTGGCATGTGGACTCTTCCACGAATTCACCACTAATCATCGTTTCCAAATGCTGACTAAGCAACCACTATGTGCAAAGGAATTGGATGATCCGCCTTTCCATGTTTTGAAATTTATTGATAGAGAAACAAGCATGCACATAAGACCAGTGTGATAAAGTACACAACAGGTTATGCTAAATAATAGAAAATATTATAAATTCACTGAGGTTACAAAAGAGAGAGAGATGGTCCCTTGAGTTGGGGAAAGCAAGAGCAAAAAAAGGTAGGAAGGATAAATTGTATGTGAGAGAGAATCTGTTAGTATATTAAGTGTTTTGGAGACAAAGGAGACAGACACTCAGCCAAAGAGTATTTATTGGCTCACTTGGCTGGCCTCAGCCTCTGCTGGGTTAAAGGCTGATACGACATTATCAGAATCTAAAGTGCCCAAGACCAGAGGGAAGATCGTTGCATCCTGGCCCTCACCTGTATTTCCCTGGTGTCTTACTGCACAGTAGATAACAATCTTGTAGCAAAATAATGATTCTAATCTTTTACCCATAAAGAAATAATAGATAAGGAAATAGGAATGTTTATTCTGATTTTTAAAATGATATAACATAACACATGCATATGTGAAAAAAATCAAGATACTTCATTAATACATCTAATTTTTGTGTTTTTAGCATATCAATGAACTAAGCCATTTTTAAAATCTCTTATGTATTTGCTTATGAGATACATGGTCTTACTGCACAGCTCAGACTCTAGTGATCCTCCTGTCTCAACCTCCCCAACACTGGGATTGCAGGCCCGTGCCTGGGGTTCTGGGACCAGCACAGGTCACAGTACTGGAGACTGAAGCCAAGTCCTTGTGTTTGCCAGGCAGGTGCATAGAATGCAGAGTTATCTTCCCATCCAACTAAACCAATTTTTAAAAGAAATTTATTTCTTCTCGGTTATTCTGAGACTGTGTAAGTTAAGGGTGAGAAGGGGAAATTTATCATTTAAAATTTTGTATTGATTCCATGGAATTGGATTTGGTCTATGTAGAAAGGAAAGACAGTATGTATAAGCAGAAGTCAAATTTATGTTTAGTGTAAATACACGTATAAGTATTATATTTTGGATTGTGGAAAAATGACTTTTCAAAATTTATTTATTTATTTATTGGAACCAGGGATCAAACTCAGGACCTTGCACTTACTAGGCAGGCACTTGTGCCCCTGAGCTATCTCACCAGACCCACAAAATATTTTTATGAACACAAAGTTTCCTGTACAAAACCTTGAATGATGGCAACAAAGGCATAGTTACCAAATGAGTAGATGAGACAAAGCTTGATAAAGAAATTGACGTAAGTACTATATATATTATATCTATAAAATATATTATATATTTTTCATTAGTTGTCAAAGTTCAAAAAGCATATGATGTACAATGTACAGGAATACATAAAAATAACAGAAAAAAATCAAAATATCAAGTTTCTCCTCCTGCCTCAGCCTCCCGAGTGCTGGGATTACAGGCGTGAGCCACCATGCCCGGCTTCTCCCACTTTTTTCTATCCTTCAAAAAAAAAAAAAGTTTTGAGTCATTCATTAGGAACTGAGATCATAGATCATAGCAGTAGCAGACAGTGGCATTTCTCCTGAAAGGGACAGAACTTGGTGATTTTTTTTTTCCTTTAATAAAAAATAACGTGACATTTTCAGGAACACATTAGTGGTACTTTTCCAATAATTGATACAATGCATATTGTTGTCTTTGTAGTAGTTATACAGAGCACAGGATGTAGACATGCTAATTTTTCTAATCATTATTGGTACAAAAATTTTTCTTCTCATTGAACTAACAGAAAGTAGTTGCATACATAATCCAGCATTTCATAATTGCAATGGATTATTGGCAGAAATGGCAATGTTGGAAGCTGTTGATTTAAGCCTTTTACAGATCAGCATACTCATCTAGCTTTATGTGTTATGCCTCATGGTTAAACTTTTCTGCTGGGTGGTTAAGGGCAAGTTAAAGCAAGACCTGTATAACAAAACATGTAACTTTTGTATCTCCCAAGGCCAGTTAGATCCCCTCAGGATTTATCCTGAAACCATGTACAGTGCTTTGTAGAACTATTGTCAATGTCAGCCATCTGGATGAGTCATAGCCACTGCCACTGCTTGACCAGTTATAACTTGGTGATTTGAAAGAATTAAATGCAATCTAAAATTTTGGCATGGAGGTTTGTTTTGTCTCTCAAAACCTGGCTTATCTTTTTCAGAGAAGAGAGATTCTTTGGCTGTCAGAAATTTCAAAGATCTCAAATTGACTCAAATTCGGTGATTTCTCCAACACATGTTTACAAATGGCTCCCATGCTCTGTGCACCGTTCTCTATAAGAATACACCAACAAAAATATTCCTAGAAGGCTTATCCTTTGGGAACTTGAGATCAAGTAGAAAATGGGACTTTGGGTTATACTGAGTAGCATGTTGATATATTTACCTCTGCTAAAAGCCAGTTAGAGGGCAGACTTGGCGGAGAGAATGAAAGAGGTACTGACCGGCTGAAGGACGGGTGGACTCTGGGTACTTGCAGAATTATGCCTGGGGAAAACAAATTTGCGGAGTTCATTAAATGTCCAATACCCGATAGCATCTTTGATTCTGAGATCCATCTCTCTGCAGAAGCTTCACCACCAGCGTTGCCACCAAAATCACTTTCTAATCCTCAAACCACCAAGGGTTAAATCTAGCAGTAGTCTTGAGAGTCCGCCACCTCCTTTAGGAAACTCTGGGAAGAACAAGTTTTTCATAGACTACCCAGGTGTCTCAAAGAAATCCAAAATTTAGAGGATGTAGGACTGTCATCCAACTCAAGCAGTGTCAAAAGCTAGCCATCACTAATTCCTGTGTGCCACCGCTCTTGTGGATATTTTGGTGTATTTTCAATATGACTTTCAAAGTCAGGAAGTGGGTTAGCGTTTCGGCTGGGGTCATTCTCAGCCATGACTCCAGGAGAGACTTGAAGCACAGTAGCTTCTCATAGCGCTATTGGTACTACTACTCTAGAAGACTTTTACTAATATTGTAACTGCTATAATAACTGCCTCACTAGTGTTATGTTATTCTCCCTGAAATCTTGTTAGACGGGGATTGTTATCCTCACTATGTGAAGAAGTAAAAAAAAAGAAAGAAAAAAAGTAAGTGAAGGTAGAAAAGTCTGAGGACTACAAAGTAGGTTGTCCTGTGTTGTATACCAAGAAAATGGTGGGACTGGAACTTGTGTCCAGTTTTGTTTGTGTACATGTAACAGCCCATGTACCTATAGGAGAGACAAAAGTACAACTCATTTAGGGTCAAAGAAGTGAAAGGTAGGAGAATGCTTTCAAGATCCTACGCAGCAGAAAAATTCTCAGATCAAGGAGGACCACGGAGGCATTCCCAGCAGCGCCAGCAGTAGACCAGCGGTGCTCTCAGACCCACCTCAGGGCCTCAAGCTGTAGTTGTAGTCTCAATTTTTCTGCAGACTCCCTTCTATTCCATTTGGAACAGAAAGTAAGGGGATATGGGCATCATTTTTGCTCTTTTTTTTTTTGGTATCAGGGATCAAACTCTCGACCTTGTGTTTCCCAGGCAGGGAGTTATGCCTCTGAGCTATTTCCCTGGCCCTGTGGGTCTAAAGAAGGGTGTTTTGATTTAACAGATGCAGAGATTGGGTTTACCTTTCTACTGTGTATCTCTTGCAGCAGAAACAGGAAATGTATCTGGTGTTACAGCCATGGGACCATCCCGGTCCATATAAAGGTTGTCATGACACAGCCTGCCTTCTGTCCAGCCTGTAGTGAAGGGGAGATGGTGCTATTGACCATGCCACACGGCCCCTCCTCCAGAGTTCATCTCTAGACTAAAGCATCCTTTAGAACCCAAGGGGAAGGAGCAGGAATGGAAGCCAACCGTATAACCTCTGTGGATCCCTCCACAAGCCGTCAGCAGAACCACTTCAGGTCCAACAGCCAGGCCCAGGCATCCAGGCAAACCCCCCTCAACGTGAAGGCCTTTTGTTCTCTTGAAAACTTGCCTTTGTTGACGAGGTTGCTATTGTTGTGGTCTGGGGAGGGAGGAAAATGCCGACATCTTCAGTTTTTAATATGGTAAATGTCAGTGTTTATGCCTGCATGGGCTACCCTAATTATCCCGTGTCCTCTAAAATCTTCCGTTGTAATTACCCCTCACCGCAGTGACACCTACTGCTAAAGGGAGGGCCATCAGCAGCAGGAGTATGAGCCCGCAGCACACTCAGCAGACTGCAGCGACACTAGCAGCTGTTTCTGGTTTTGAAACAGTGGGAGCTTCATGAGCCATTTTTCCCTGGTCCCGCTGCAGTAAATGCCACCATGGTTGAAAAGTTGGAAATGTTTGTCAGGCCCAGAACAAAGCTGTGAATGAACACCACAGTAATTTGCTTTCCCACAATCCCCTCCTTTCTGTGCTCCGGTCGCAGAGGCAACTGATGTAGCTAAAGGAAAAAAAAAAAAAAAAAGAAAAGACGATTAGGCCTAGTGATATCTAGTATGTCGCTACTATTATGGGTATAATAGCCTTTGTGTTATCTACATATGAACTGCAATGTACAGAGAACTAGCGAAAGAGTTGAGACAGCCCGAGAGAATAGCTTTTCAGCAAAACACTATGTTAAAGCGACTGATCTTTTTTGGGAGGGAAAAAAAAATGCCCATTAGCGCACACAGGCAGCATTGAATTGTGCTTCCAGTGTGGAGGGAATAGCTTGGCCTGCCTTCTCTGCCTGCTACTATGGAAAGCCAAAGAGGGCAGGAGAAAAGGAAAAAGAAAGAAGGAGAAGAGAGAAAGAAAAAAAATCAATGAATTCAGTACAAGCAAAAGTCACAGCAACCTTTAAAATAATAAGACAAATCCATTTATTTTACAAATGTCTTCATTTCCAAATGCCATTGTTTGGGGCACTCTGCTGTCACTGTCCATGACATTTTTGAAAACTTGGCTCTCCGTCATTTAGGTGTTGCTGGAGTTCTCCTGCAGCAGCCAAGTTAAAAGATTATACATTCACCCCACTGCTCTGGCAGGGAAGATCGACTCTAACAGCCTTGTCCTGTGGGGCGAGGGAGGGGGGCTGGCAGTGGGGGAAGAGGGGCCTGGAGAAAGACAAGGCTTAAATATGGACAGAAAAGCTCAGCTGTATCGCTATATACAATGAAAAGTAATTACAGAGAAAAATGAAAGCTGTTTCTTGCTGTTAGCAGGGAGAATAAGAGAATTCTGTACCTTTTTAAAGCTCTGAGTCCATTTTGATGTAATTGGTTCTGGAATTATTTATGACATTAATTGCTGCGCTATCGACTGCCTGTCAGTGGCTATGGCAGTTAGTCCATCTTTCTTCGCGGAGACAGCCCGCTCAGCCCAAACTAGACTGACAAGCTAATTATACCCATCTTCCCCTCCAATGACAAATGCTGCTCATCGGAAACCTTTCTAGAAATAAGCTCTCATTCTTTTCCCTTTTTTTCTGAGCCAGACATAACGGATATCTCAAGGTGCAGATCACAGCTAAAACTCAGCTCACAGGGCTATTAGCTCTGAACATCTCACTTGAGCCAAAAAACCTAAGCATCTTATGTTATCAAACTGTATGTCATTCCCTGATGCAAGTTTTCAGGCATGAGCCAGGGCCTGGCCTGTCAGTCAGAAGAGGGCAGCGAGAGCCCAGCCAACAGCATGAGCAAAGCTCTTCCTACGCATCTACCACGCTGGTCTCAGGTGGTGAGAAGCAGGTTGGGGAAATGCCCGTCACTCTTTGTGCAGCTGCACTGGGAGGCAACTTATAGAAGATCCACACAGCAGCCCATTTTGGGATGAAAAAGTGAAACGTTTCTCTGGCCACCTTGCAGCTTTAACCCAAAGTCTTGTCAAAACTAAATTCTGCCATTGGCTCTTGTGCTTAAGATTTATGTCCCATGCGATTTTAATAGACTCTGTTTGAGCCATGGCACCTCCATCAGCCATTACCTTGAAAAGTGGGCCAACCTGCATGAGACACTGGAAGGACGCACAAGAAAAGAAATGAGAGGATGTTCGTGCCCTCGAAGCATGCAGACTAGTCTGGAAGACGACGTGCATATGAACAAGCATGCATGGAAGGATGATGGAAAGCATAGCACAGAGAAATGATCTCCTTTGGAAATACCACCTGGTTCATTCTCTGCCACGACTTTGCTTTCGTATTCCTATGCAAAGCAAGTCGTCGGAATTAAGTATTTTTTTTTTTTTTAAGTGATAAAGGCATCTCAGAAAAAAAGGCTCACCCATTTCTTGTTATTTAGGACCGAGTTGGATAAGACTCAAGATTCAATCCTGTAATGTGAATTTAATAATCCCATCCAGCCTTCCAGACATGGTTTGATAGGGATACATTTTGAAAAATTATAAGGACATTAAATAAAGATGAACTCCGCCACCCAGTTTCAAAGTAAGTGATGAGGATAAGGATGAAATATAGATTTTGGATACAGTGTCTCTGAGCATACCCCAAGAGGCCTATTGAAATTAAAAGATCCCAAGGACAAAGGTAGGATCCATCACAAGATTGTGTCTTTATGTTTTCAAGCAATATTTATGGAGTCAAACAGAAAGAGTGAGGTAGACTGTAGTGGGTTTTTACTGTATCAGCTTAAGTAGAACTACATTTCCCAGAATTCCCTTTCATCAGAGGCATTTTCTAGTAGACCTGATGGTTTATTTGTTGCTCCTTGGATTGCCATGGGGATGCTAGAGCTTCTACTGGACCTTCAACTTCAGTGTTTCAATGCCTAGACCAGGTGCCCTGAAGGATAAATGAGGCCAGCTCTTCTCCAGCTGGTGGGACATCTGTAGGAGGCAGCGAACATGGGCTCCAGGCAGCCCCAAGTTGTAGCCCTGTCTTGAGGCCCCACTTTGTCCTGATTTCTCTGCTTCATTCCTTTCATCGCTCTCTGCTCTAGGCTTCAGATTTGGTCACCACACTTACAATCAGCCCTTTGCACCTGCAGCCCCTACAGTCTTGGATTCAACTAACTCTGAATTAAACATATCCAAGGAAAAATTCATTCTATAGTGAATATGTCCAAACCTTATCTTCTGTCATTGTTCCCCAAACAGTGCAGTCCAACTATTTGCGCAGCACTGCCATAGTGCCAGATGATGTAAGTAATCTAGAGTTGATTTAAAATATAAAACATGATTCTAGGCTGGCCCATCCCTGGGCATGCTGAGCCAGCGATGGAGTCCAGGCATGGTAGTACATACCTGTAATCCCAACACTAGGGAGGCAGAAATCAGGAGGATCACTATGAGTCCAAGCTGCATAGTGAGACCCTGCACCAAAGTACAATGCAATACAATACGATGCAGTACAATACAATACAATACAACACAGAGGATGTATGTAGATTATACTCAAATAAGATGTCATTTTATATGAGGGACTTGAATGCCTACCATATACTCAGGAGGTCCAAGAGTCAGTACTCATGAATACTGAAGGATGATCTTTATATTTATAAAATGTTCTTTTTTTTTTTTTTTTTTTTTTTTGTCTCTTTGAGACAGGGTCTCACTATGCAGCTCAGGCTGGCCTTGAGCTCACTTTTGTAGCCCAGGCTGGTCTCGAACTCGCACCGATCCTCCTGTCTCAGCCTCCCGAGTGCTGGGATTACAGGCATGCACCACCATGCCCGGCTTATAAAATGTTCTGCGATCTTGTATTTATACGACCTCCTTGTGTTCTGCTGTGTTAATGGAACACTGACTGAATCAGAACCCTAGGAAAATACTAGGTACAGCTGCTATAAGAATCCTAGAGGACAATATATAACTACTTTCTCTTAGCTGAATGAGAAGAAAGATTTGTACTAATAGTGTTTAGAAAAGATATCATGTCTGCATCTTGTACTCTGAATATCTACTATGCAGACAGCAATATGCAATGTATCAATTATTGTTAGTATCCCACTAACCTGTTTTGAAACTCTCTCATTGTTATTTCCTTCTTATTCAAATTAAGAAAATTAAGAAAAATAAAGAATCCTAGGGGAGAAAGTTTCCATTAAGTAAGCAAAAATAAATATATGATTATTAATAGTTAGCAAATTATTAGTTTTTATCACTGTAATCAAACATCTAATATAAGCTACGTGAAAGGAGAAGAGATTTATTTCTGTCCCATGGTTTCAATTCATGGCTGTCTGATTTCACTGCAGGAGGTCTGAGATGATGCCGAATGTGAAGGTGGATGGGTGTAATAAAGCAAAGTTGTTTACCTCATGATAGCCTAGAAGCAGAGACACTACATGTGTGAGAGACAGAATAACTAGGGCCTAGATATGGCCCCCAAAGACTTGTCTCCATTATCCACACCCTTCAATAAGGCCCCATCTACTGTCCTGTCATTTCCCAATAATGCCATCAAATTATGATCTCCACAGTAGATTAATTAGATGAAGTAAAGAGTCCTCAGGGTCTATAAACCTTCCAAAATTCTATCCTCTGATAGCTGGGTATGGTGTCACGTGCCTGTAATCCCATGGTATTCAGAAACATTTCATGGTCAAGGCCAAGATGGATACCTCCATGAGATTCTGTCTCAAAATAAATAGAAAGTTAAAAGGGTTGGGGATGCAGCTCCGTGGTAGATTGCCCCTGATTTCAATACCCAGCACCATAGAAAAGAAGAGACAAAGCCAACCTCTGAACCATGAGCTTTGTGGGGATGTTTTTGATCTAAACTAACATCAGATAATATTATCAGAAATGGTAGCATATGTATACATAAAAGTAGAACAAAAGACCCATACGTGACCGAATATGCGTCAAGTGATTATATAAACGTGTGCTCTCAGAGGCAACGGGCAGATGCAACATTGTGGGCAAGAGATTCTCATATTCTTTAATTTAATAGAAGCTCCTCTCTGAGGTAGGTGCCAATCTAAGTACAAGTTTTTTGCATTACCTTTTTATTTTGAATTGACTCATAAACATGAAATTGCATGCACTATATATTAACATAAATCACATTACCATGTGATGTACCAATCCATGTGTAATGTTTAAGTCAGGTCAAAAATAGCTGTTTCCTCAAACATGTGTCTCTTGTCATAAAAATATTCAGAGCACTTTCTTCCAGCGTTTTTGAAATACTCAATACGTTATCATTATTGTTGTTATTAATCACTCGATTGTGCAGTACTACCTCAGAGCTTCTGTCTTCTGCCCATCCATCAACCTTTCTTCACTTCTTCCTTCCTTATGGCCTTTTCCAGCATCTGGTAACATTTCCCATCATTCCTCTCTCATGACATCAGCATTTATGACATCAACTCTTTAAGATGCTACTTATGATTGAGATCAGGTGGTTTAATTTAGTGAATCAAGTGGATGCTGTTTCCATGTATAATGAAATATGGTAGGGATGGGATCCAAGTCTGTATGGAAAATTCACTGATGTTTGTAATATACCTTCTACACACAGCCTAAAGGGAGCATTTTCCAAGTACTGATGGTTCCTCCCCAATCCGCAGGTCCAAACTACTCCAAAATATGAAATTGGCGGAGTGTTGATGTGCCAATTCAAATAAAAATTCTGTACCATTTCCACTTTAGATTTTGGAATTACAGAGGATGGATCTCCATTGGCAAAATTCTTTCCATTTCTATGCTTTAAGTTTCTTGTCTGTGAAATAATGAATGGCTTTGGTGGAGGCATTATATTGATATCATTGAGTATGCGTAGGAAGATGAACGTGAAAGAATCAGTGAACCTTCACCATGAGTACAGAGTACTCTGCACGAACTGGAGGAAAATCTCAGGTTTCTGTGGTTGCTACAGTCACTGCTCATTTATTGAATGGACTAAGATGGTGTGTGGAGACTCCAGTAGGTGCTGGGGGTGTCAATTAAGCCTCCCTGGGAATGCATCTGAAGCATGGGTTGGCTTCATGAAGTCTGTTTCCTACTAGGAGGAAGAGGATAAATGAATCATTAAACTAGATAGATGATAGATAGATAGATCATTGATGATCTATCTATCTATCTATCTATCTATATTTCCCCTCCCCTTCCTGGTAAACTCCTTGGGAAAACCCACATACGTTTAACATGAAGCTTTAAAAACTGGTTTCTTTAAACCACTCTCTGCCTATAAATAGTGGTGCTGAGGGAGGCTTTCTCAGGCCATTCATTTTGCTAAGTGTGCAGAGCTACTAAGACAGGTGAATCAGGATGACAATATCATGCAAGTCCCTACTTCACTCCGAGGGAGCCAGGGTTTATTCTTATACTTCTCTCTCAAAATTGTCAGATGGAGGAATTTGGGCTTATGAGGACCTTGGGAGAAACCATGGCCCCTTAGGCATTGGGAAAAGGTGCCCTTGAGGACTCAGACTCAGAAGACAAAGTCTGACCCACAGTGGGAACTCTGAATGTCCAGCAAGTGAATGCATTAACTTCAAGCCAACAGCTGATTAACTCTGGTCTGGATGGGTGTGGATAATGAGGAGGGGCAGGACAGCTGGGAAGCATGTAGGGCCTGGTAGAGTTTGTACTCGATGTCCACCAGAGCCTCATATTCTCCTATGTGGGGCTTCTGAAAGGCGACTGAGTCATGCTACATGTGATCGTAAGAGGCGGGGCCTGGTTGGAAGGGGTAGACACGGGGTGTGACATGCATGGGCACAGCTCAATCTCTGTTCCTCCTTGTGCTCTGTCTCCTGGTCTCTACGACACGGGCATCTTTCTCCAGCCCTGATCCTTCCACCAGGACTCCCTGCTTTGGAGCAGGGTGACTATGGGCAAAAAAATATGAACTCAAATAGCCCTCTCCTCCTTTAAGTTGCAGGTGTTGGAGTTTGTGTCCCAGGAATGAGAAAATGACAAAGACAGGGCAAGAGTTGTCTCCTGACTGTTAGCAGCCTCTGGTCCAAGCTGTGGAAACCGGCCACCTCCTCAAGACCTCAGCAGGCGACTTTGACCCAGGTGGCTGTTTGCTTGTCTGAACTCTGCAGGTAAAGATCTTCTCTCCTAGCTGGAAAATATCCACTAAAAGTGAAAGGAAAATGAACATGGCAAATAGTCTTTCAAATCTGCTGCTTAGTTTTTTGAATAAACATTTCACAGCAAGACACAGCTGGGTTAAGCTTAGCACTCATAAAGACAGAAAGCATCTAGCAATTGCGACAAAAATACTCGAAGTACCTTTGGGTTACAGCACATATCACAGACTTTGAAGCCCTTTTCAATGCATTATTTCATGTTTAAATGGCTTCACCTTGGCTTCAACGTGGGCAAGATATAGGACTATTTTTTTGTGTGTATGTCAATTAATAGGATGCTGAGGATGAACAATGCCATGCAACCTTCCCACTTAAAAAAGCAGTTGTTCACTAGGGTAGAATGTTTCCCAGGAGTGCGCATGCCCACAATGGCAGGGGGCTTCAGTTTCTTCAGTTTCTTTGACTTAGGTAGTGCTAAATTTGAACTAGAGAACATTTTAGACCTAAAAGAGAAAAGTGCAAAGCAGCTACCTAATATCCATTGTGTAGAAATTAAGTCACAAATTTAAAAGAAAGTAGGTCTTATTATAACTTTGTGCTATGTCCTGTTTTATCGTTTTGTATAGGTTGGTATTCTCAAGTCCAAGCAGGATGGGTTGTAAAATTTCATTGAAGCGCTGAAGGAATATTGTTCTTTCCTAAAGTCTTTTGAGATTTCAGTCAAAAAAATCTCTGGCTGTACTTTAGTAATCGGGCTGATGAAGTCTTCCATTTTTAAAGAATATTGTGAGTGAGCAGTCTGCCTCCTTCCTGGGTGTTTCTATGCCCCACTTGCTGAGGAATCCATACCCAATGGTTGATGTATCTTTAAGACATAGTGTGAATGAGTCCTTAGGCCCAACCCAAAGCAGAAAGACTCTGCTATCCCATTCCAGGGGCCACTGTGTACTGAAGGGTGCCTTCTCTTTTTCACTTCTGAATTTAGAGCCACACTTGAAAGGAAGAAAACGGTAGGAGCCAGTGAGCTCCCATCTGCTTGTCTGGTATTTGTAGACATTATCATCGCTGTGGACAGGTGGCGGAAGAGTGGTTTGCTTCCCTCTCACCCCGTCCATGTAGGTTCCAACATTTTTGAGACACAAGGAGTACTTTTTTTCAGGTGAATGCCACAGAGATCTTATAGAAGATGCATCTGTTTTTGACTTCTAATTAATCAAGATAACATCTCTCTCAACCATTAGACAGTAAAATCAATACCTCAGGCAGCTGTACCGCCAGTTAGACTTATACACCCATACCTATTATTGGCAAATCAGTGATGTATTTAACCATGTTGTACTCTATCATTTTATAATATGTGAGCAATGTGACTCTGTTGAAAGTGTGGATCAGGGGTGAATTCTGACCCTGGAACAAGTAATGCTCCAGCTTCCAAAACCTGGGATGATAGTTCATTTCTCATAGTTGAATTGGAAAGAACACACTCAGTCATAATTATGGATGCCAGAATTCCAGGATGTGAAAAGAACAGGTATGATAAGCATCACTGTGCAAAAAAGTGGAGCAAGCAGCATAAGGAATATGGTCACGTTGAGAGTTTCTTCTCTCACTTGCTAGCCTCGGCCGAAATCCTGGAGGCTCTATCTATTCTGGGGCCTTGTTTTCCAACTAAGATCAAAAGTACAAGAAGAAAGGGATTAAAATTCTCTGGAAATAACAAATAGAAGATTCTGTAGTCCAACTGAGAGGGGGACAAAATTCTGAGCGTCTTCTTGTAAGATTTATGCAATATCGGCCTTGGTGTTGCTACGTTTTATGTCTCGTTGTCCCCCAAACGCATCATGCAATCATAGGGCAGGGACTTCTAGCTCAACTCATAATCTACTGGGATTATTGGTGATCCAAGGATGGGATTATGGGTTTTAATGCTTCTGGGATTATGGGTGTGAGTACTTTCCCCAGCCTGAGGTAGATAGTGTAAATGCTGCTTAAAAGAGAGCCTGAATGCAATTTGAGAGAGACAGGCTCCTCTCTGTTGTCACTGTTGCTGCTACTTCTCCCTTCACTCTTCTTACTCTTCACTGCCGCCCTGAATTGCTGCTCTCTGCCCTGTGCCACTCTGCCTGGTGCCAGCCGAATATGGACTGAAAGCCTCAGTAACTGTGAGCTGAACCAACCTTTCCTTCCTTTATCTTGGGTGTCAGATATTTGTCCCAGCAATGAGAGAAGAGTAACTGAGACAGAGGCCATGAATGCTTTTTGAGATGGACCCCACCAAGACAAGGCTTCATTGTAGGTGCAGGACTCTCGCCTGTGGCCGCCCACAGCCTCCTCCTACTCTGGACTGAGAGGACTGGGTTGACACTTGGCTGTGTGTCCCCTGTGAGTGACCAGGTGCTGAGACCCTGGGAAGCCAGGAAAGTGTGTACGGTGACACCGTGGACTTTGCATTTGGCCTTGTGTCACCCCTCAAGTCATGGATCATTGTCCCTCTTCACTAGAAGAGTGTTGTAAGTCTCAGGGTTCCAAACTTTCATCTGACTTATAAACATTCTGGGGAAAATAGTCCTGAAAGCATGATGAATTCTAGCTGACCTGACATCAGGAGAAGATCTGACTGTATTGAGGAAGGGGCCTCACGGCATTTTCCACTTTGTAAGTTTGCTTTTGCACCTTAAATGCTGATTGTCTTAAGCTAGCCAATCTGTCCCATTAGAAGAGCAAGCCCTACATCAAACACAAGGTGTAGGCTGATGTGGTGGCCACGGGTTTGTGGACATGAGCAGGGATTTGATTGGTTGACCTGGTGCCTTAGCTTTGATGTCAAATCTCCCCTTAAGTGTATTACTATACAAGTGTGTATAGTGTATAGGCCTTAATTACATATGAACGTCATTATGAATTGAAAAGCCACTCACCTGCTTAGGAAGTTGTTCGGCTGACATTTTAATTTTACCACTTGTCTGCAGCGTGATATGAGAGGCAAGCCACCTTTTGACAGGAAGTGCTTTCAATTCTGTTACAGACTTGCTGCGGATGCAGCAATCTTATTTGGCACTCCTGAGCACTCTCCTAATTCTGTACTCCCATTTCAAACTGGTGGTCTGCGTCTTTCAGTGTTAAAGTCAAAGACAAGGCTGGTTTTCCCTAAGACATAAGCCAGGCAGGTGTGTCTCTGTCGTTCATTCTCTCCTGGTACTCTATCCGCAGTGGGGGTTTTTCCTTGGTAGTTGGTGAGCACTCAACTACAGCCTCTCCCTCTGTGGTGTAGCTCGGATCTAGATCTTCTACCCTTACCCAGCTGCCGTGTCTGCTTTCTCTGGCATTAATTCTCTGTATTTACTCATTCGGGCATTTGACAAATAGTGGTTAAGTATCTACACAGTGCTAAGCACCTTGCTAGAAGCTGAAGATAAAACGTTGATGACGCTTTACACGGTCTTTGTATTAGTGAGCTGTAGGCCTCCCTGGGAGGGATAATGAGAACCAATGACATAAACATGAAGACACTGATGAGTCACCATGCAGCGCCCCCAGAGGAAAGTGTGTCATGCTATGAAAATACAAAAACAACATGAGACCTCCCTCAAGCAAAGTCTCTTCCTCTTCTCCATTCTCAGAGAATTTCCCACAGCTCAAGCGAGTTCCACCCCCAAGAAAACACATCTTCCCCAAGGTTCTTTAATATGGCTGATCCGGGTGAAAATAGAAAGACCTGACTTCCTAAAATCAGAGCAGGACAACTCTGCGAGCCACCCTACGCCCAGACCCTCTATGGGAACAATAGCAAGCTTGTTAGAGATTGAATGCCCACACTGTAACCCAAAGCTCACTTATTTATTTCAAAGTCCCAATACTGCAAGGAAGCCTGAAGATGCCATCATCAGCTGCTGGAGTGACTTGGCTCCCATGCCAAAAGACAGGCCCCTGAGAGCTTGCTGTGACACACACGCCATAGGTTTAGCACCTCTGCCACGAGGGGTCAACCAAAGCCTCTGTTGTAGCAACACAGTTTAATATTTCCCCCTGCCTAAGCCCATCTCTTTCTTTCCCTTATAACTTGTTCCAGAAGGTGCTTTCCACAAACCAACCAAGAAATCTCGGAGACTCCACCACATCCCTGACCTAAAGTACAGGAACAGGCCAAGAGGTGGCACTGTACTGATACCACTGTACTGATGTGGTAGGGAGAACATGGAGTCAGCTCCCTGTGGCAAGACAACAACCTCTGAAAAGCCTAAAGGTGAACTGCTGGGACACCAATGGCCTGGAAGGGTTTCACCTCCGAGGATCCCTCTCGCATGAATGTCCCAAGTCCTCCCAACACAAATTGTCCTTTCCCACTCTCCCAATCCACTTCCCCCAAACTACACAAGCTGGGCAAGGCTCTCCTCTGCCTAAGACTCCAACTGTGGACTTCTTCCTGATACAATGTCTTCCCTTATCAATTGCTACTCTAAATTTTATTTCTAAGATTTTGGATCAACATGCGTTAAGTGTGTGTATGGATGGGATTTGGTGTAATATTACAGTAGATGCATGCAGCATGAACTGATGAAATCTAGCCTCCCATTATCCACTCCTTCCCCTTCTAAACCTCTAGTACTCACTTTTCCATATTCAGAATGACTTTTTCTAAACATCATGGATGCAAGAGAATATGAGGTATTTGTCTTTCTGTGCCTGATAGATTTTGGTTAATATTATGCCCTCCAATTCCACTAATTTTATTTCAAATAGTAGGATTTGTTCTTCTTTATCACAGAATAATATTCTACTATGTGGATATACCACCTTTTCATTATCCACTGATGGATTTCTTGATTAATTTCATATCAGCTATTATAAATTGTGCTACAGTACTCACTTTGGCAGCACATATACTATAGTAAATTGTTCCACAATACATGTAGCTGTGAAGGTACCTTTTTAATGCATGATTTCATTTGCTTTGGTGATATGCTCAGAGGTGGTCTAGCTGGATCTTAGGGTAGATTTATTTTTAGTTTCTTTAGGAATATGAAAACTGTCCTCCCTAGTAGTTAACTTTATATTCACATCAAAGAAGAACTCTTTCTTCTGTGCATCTTCACCATTGTTTGTTATCTTTTGTGTTTCGAACAGTAGCCATTCTCACTGGGTGAGATGACATCATCCTGTACCTTGGATTTGTATTTCTGTCGCGGTGGATGATATTGACCATGCTTTGTGTATTTATTACCCACTTGTATTTTTTCTTTTGAGAATTATGTATGCAAATAATTTGCCCAAATTCTAAGCTGATTACAACTTACTGTTTAATCATGGATCCCTCTGTATCATTCACTGTTTGAAATTTTAGAATAGGTTGCGCTTGTCTAGTCATTGCAGCTTTGATCACCCCAAAAGACACTTGTACGGTTGTCCTTGTTTTGCTATAGGGCTGGGGAATAGCTTAGCAGAGCCTCAGTGTTGGGGCTAGTTATGGACAACAGGACCTACTCGGGTTAGCTTCTGGGAGAGGGGTTGCACTGTTCAGAAGGTGCGCAGGAGAGATGGTGGCTGTGCTAGAGAGAGCAGCTTCTGCCGGACCAATCCTTGCTGCTCGTTCAGACTTCCAGGCTCACGCACAGCCCTGATGCTGAGGTAGCCACAAGAGTCCCAGCCACTGTGTCCCAAGAGAGTCTTCTGCAGACCCACAGAGAGGAGTCTGCATGGCACCCACCTCACTGAGCCACCAGCTCCTGTCAGTCTCACAGTGGGTCCTCTAATTAGTGGAACCTACACCTTATGATTGAACTACAGAGAAGCAGGAAAACGAATAACCAGCTTTTGATCTAGGATAGCTTGACAGATTCACAGGTGAAAAAATCGAAAGTTTAGGTAAGGTGTTCAGAGGTGATAAACAGAGTTAGCGATGTCCACCTGACCTGAAAACAGAGTTGAGGGCAGAGATTAAAGGACCTCTCATGCCAGCCTAGGGAGCTGACAGCTGGGGTACTGCTCAGTGCTTTCTCATGCCTCATGTCCAGTCCTGGAGAAAGGTCTTCTAATTTATTGCTTCAATATTTCTTTAGATTTTCTGTTTCTTTTCCTATCACCCTGGTGCAACATTCACCAAACACAGTCTTCAGACCAAATGTTTTTTTTTTTTTTTTTTTTTTTCCCCCACACAAATATCAGGAGTAGTTTTGAAGCACAATAGCAGAGTTGAGCGGTTTTGCTAGCGACCTTTCCTGACTGGGGGTGAAATGCAGACTGCCTGGTCTTTTTTGGAAAGATTCAGTAACTTTCTCAGTTGCTTTCTTGTTTCAGAGACAAAATTCCCAACACTCACAAGTTAAAGGAGGAAAGGCTAATTTTGACTCAGAGTTGTAGAGGTTTCTATCCATCCTTGGCTTGGCCCAAGGCTGAGTGTCATGGCAGAGGAGAAGAGGATCATGGCATGCCAGCAGGAAGAAGCAGGACTTCCCGCTCCTTTCCCTTTTCATGCTACCCAGGCTCCAAGCCTCTTGATTGGTTCCTCTCACATGTGGGGTTGATCTTCTCTCTTCGGTAAATCACCTCCCATACCTAGAACTATGCTAAAATAGTCAGTAAGCTAATTCGTTATCACACACTCAGGACCCAGTATCTCACATCCACAATCCAGCTACTCCCTGAAGTCCCACATAGGAGCATGGGGAGGCTTTGGGAGGACAGTTCAAAGTCGTAACACTGACCCTGTGCTGGTCTAAGTCACTGCCATCTCTTACTGAATACGGCAAACATTTCCTGAGGAGTCTGGCAGGTCTCATCAGCTCCTGCCTTCTGAGGTCCCACTACAGTCAGAGTGCTCATTGAAAAGCATACAGGTGGGGCCACAGAGATACTCTAAGCACTCTAACCGTGGGCACGCTGAGTTGGGCACTGAGACCAATTCTCTGCTCTTCCTGTCCCTCAGATGGCTACCCTTTTACTATATCCTCAGGTGGTGAGGAGAGAGAGGGAGAGAAGGGAAGGAGAGGAAGGGGTGGAAGAAGAGACACAGAGAGACTAAGGGGGAGAGAGAGAGAGAGAGATCAAGCCAGAGAGTCGGAGAGCCAGAGAGCCAGAGACAGGCAGAGAGAGCCAGAGAGCCAGAGAGCCAGAGACAGATACACAGAGACAGAAAGACAGAAATAAAGATAGAGACACAGAGAGACTTTCTTCCTCTCCTTATAAGACTAATATTGTCACATGGAGGGGGTCCCACATTATGATCTCGCCTTAACTTCCTTAATTCACAATGGTCCCACTTCTAAATACTACCACACGGGTAGGTAGGGCTTCAAGATATACTTTTTTTTTTTTTTTTTTTTTGCGGGACCAGGGAAGGGCTTCAATATATAAATGTAAGTTTAGTATGATGGCATTTAAATTAATCAGTAAACCTCTGAAAATATTGAACTATATATTAATTGTTCATAAGAACACACATATATATGATATAGATATAGACAAATCAATGCCTAGCAACTGTAACCATCAAACTAAGGACAGGTGATTTCGCTAGGAAGGAATATTGGGTAATCAATTGAAGGACCTTTCCTTAAGGTGGTAAGATTTGTCTGGAGGTTTTATGGAACAAAGACACATTAAGTAGGCACACCAAGGTGCTTATATTAGCTAAGCTGGGTGTTGCCTCTTTCATGTTTGCTATTCTTCTCTGTTCTTGACATGTATTTAGTGACATAAACAAATAAATTTTGATTGAGGTGGAAAAAGAGGCAAAAGGATTTCTGATTTCTACAGTGGTCCAGGGAATTGTATCTGTAAACGCTGTGAGAACAACAACAAAAAAAAGCTTTATTAAACTTAAGACTTGTAACAATGATCCTTTGCAGGCTCAGTGTGAAGACATTTTTAAATGTGACACAATTAAAACGGGGCCCCTCGTTGTGTCGTGGGGGGCTTCACGGAAAGAGAATGAAACTTCCCTGTCGTGAATTCAAGCAAATGTTAAAGAATGGCTCTCTGTAATAAAAATGCAACATTACATTAATAT